>ML804490.1:34229-87834 GCA_009831015.1 Picea engelmannii
CATACATATAAAAATAACCAAAGGGGCAACAGACCCATAATAACATGCATCTAACAACAAATATTAAAACATGAATACAATATTCAATTAACCAACGAAGATACACAACATTCAAATATTCATTTACACAATGGAATATTCATAATAAAACAAAAAAATGCTTATTTGTTAATAAAATAATCAACTGGATGCATACGAAGGATGAACCTCTCAGACATAGGTGTTGTTGTTCATTTTCTCTCAACAACAAGCCACCCCCGAGATGAGGCTGTGAGTCCACAAGGAGATCTGGCCCCTTGGTTGTCCACTCTCCACATTGAGAAAACCAAAACCCAGGTTCCAATCTCCAACAATAGTTCCAATCCTCCAACTCTCTTCCTCATAACCTGCACAACCCAAGGAGTGTACCCCCTTCAGTGATATCAATCCCTCAATCTATACCATTCATTTATTATGGATTCTAGTGCACTTGGTTGGCCATGAATCTCTCAGTTGGAACTTCATGAACTCTAATCTGCTTCAGGAGTGCTCACAGTGGCCTTCACAAGGTTCTTGAGCCATTTCCTCAATAGGAAAAGGCACTACATGCTTACAACCTATTTTATAGGCACACAAGTCTCATTTCCAGCATAATACATGACCAAACAATGGATTCCCTCAAACATATCATGGTTGGTTCTCTTCCTAACACTCAACTCCTCTCTTGCTACCCAAAATCTGCATGTTAAAACTGTCTTCTTTGGCCATACGAATTTCCTTTCCCCCCAAGTCAATTAAATTCTCACTTTTCCCAACGTTGATTGTACTTCATCTCCATGATCCCTAATAAATATGGGATGTGAATCCTCACACCCACCCTCTTACATTAAATAAATGATTGTCTTTGGGAACACTCAACAACAAAATAAAAGGTTTACACAATGATAATAACTTCACGAATGTGGGTTGGATTAATAACGATGAATAAAATCCCCCTTGGACCCCTCTCTCTTGTGGAATCATAGCCCCCCATCATTTTCATCCCTCTCGTATCACAACCAATGATCACTAATTTAATTAATCATTTCAGTTTTCATAATATACAATTTGCCCCCCAACCATATTAATCAATATGGGCTCTTTGCCCCAATCATATCATCTCACCAACCTAATTCACATNNAAAACCGGAGATGTTACATGTAAGGAGGAATCCTCACAAGAAGTTAAACAAAATATGTAGTACTAAATTTGATTAAAGTTGTCATCAAGAAAAGAACAAATCTCTAGGAGGATTCAAAGAGCCTAGGAAGGGGTATCCAAAGGTTAGAGAGAGTGATCTATAAATGGTAGGCCTCATTAGGGGATTTTTGAGGTTAAAAATGGGCCTCAAAACATAAAATGTACTATCAAAATCAACTTTAAAAGAACCAATAGGATTCAATATGATGGTGTCAACCATAAGAGTAAATATTTTTTGGGGGGAACAAAGAAAACTACTTTTTTTAATCACATTTTCGATTTATCTTCTTATAGTTTTACTCAAATTTCAAGTGTAGGCACTCATGGGATGCATAATTAAATTCCAGATCCAATGAATACTCGCTCTCCATACTTTGATAGACCCACAACGAGATAAATTGGTAATATATGAAAACAACATGTTTCGTTTCAAGAAACACCTTTTTTTCATATATTTCTAGTTTATCTCACTGTGGGTCTATCAAAAGTATGAAAATATGGTACTCGTTGGATGCAAAATATAATTTCACATCCAACGAGTGCCTATACTTGAAATTTGAGTAAACCTATAAGGAGATAATTTGAAAATGTGATTTAGAAAAGTGGTTTTCTTTCTTTCCCTCCAAAAGTTCATCTCTTATTTGATTATTTTAACTATTTTATTATTATTATCCTTAGGAGGCCCATTTTCGACCTCAAACATCCCCGAATGATGGCCCAACCATCACATCGAGATAGATCATCTATGGAAATAAATTATATTATCTTGATTCAATCAACATAATATAATTTGTCCTTTGATTGATATTGTCCAATAGGATTGAGATGGTTTTGTTCGAGTTCTAATTACACTACTCCATTTTTTGGCTTCGCAAGGACAAAACAAATGCCCTTCAAAGAGTAGAACCATTTCCTTTATATGGTTCCAACCAAGTAATCCACTCTACAATCAAAGTTCTGTGCCTACACAACATACAAAATGGGAACATTCTACCCATTCACAACTAGCATTTGATTAGATGTCTACTATTCAAATAAACAATAAATTCTACCTCTTCCACTATGGTTGTAGCTCCTCATTAATTAAAAAACAACCAAGAAAATTATAAATCTTCCCACATAATACTTGGGAAATTGATCCTCTACCTATTCATTCAATGAATGGATACACCCATCTCCATGATTCTCTGAGAAGTTTGAATAAACAGTTGTAGATGCATGGGATTGGGTGTGTAAGGCAACACTAAATAGACTCTATCGAACACTCAATTAGAGGTCAATTCATTTTCTATGTAAAGAACTTCAAGGAAACACATTCGATGGAGAAAACATAATGAAATGTGGGTATGAATTTAGGCAAAATGTAGAGGGTTGTAGGCAATGAATTGATGGACATTAGAATTGCACCCATTCAATTAAAAAAACACTGAAAAAACCAATGATTATTCTAATAAGATACTTGGCATATATAAATTCACAATGAATAAGTGACTTATTGTAGCATACATCTACTTAGGCATTCCAACAATAAGGAGATAGCATTGTAGCTTGTCAATTAAATAACTCAATGCTCAAACCAATTGGCAAGTGTTGTAGCATGTGGTTTATGACATTTGAACCACCATTATATGCCAACAAATGCAGTCGATTTGAATTCCAAATGGATATCGGTTTGTTTTTCATTGATGAGATGGCCACTAAATTCATAATAGAAGATCAATGAATGCAATTTTCATTTAGTAATTAGAATAGAACCACATGCTAAACACACCATAGAAACATGAATTTTCTGTGGAATCTTGAATGGAAAAACCAACATTCAGTGGGGATTTTATTTTGCTGAAGAAATTGTTACAAAGATGAGATATGAATTCCCAATAAAGGATTTAATTCGTTCTTACTCATTGGCACTTTTTTACAATTTTTTTTGGCTCATGGACAATCTTCACTCATACAGGACAAGCTCAACATCTCCTTACTCCGACTTTCGAGCAAGTTTCTTCACTTCGAGCCCTCATTCTTATACTATTGTCTCTCTTCTTCCCGAGCTCCCTTGGTTTGTGGTTATTCCCTCATTAAGAAAGGAATTCCTTTTGTAATAGATTTTTCTTGGAATTTCAATCTTCAAGATGATTCATCTCATCTTCTTGTATTTTGGCTCTTAGACCATATAATTAAAACTTTGCCAAAATTTAATTTACAAAGTTTGAGATGAGGAAAATATCCACATCCATTTTGGATCAAACCTTTCCATTCATAGGATTTTCATCCTTGAAATCTTCAAATCACTCTTCATATTCTTGTTTTTCCATTGTGTGCTTCCCTCTCTTGCTACCATAGAAACATGGTTGTTTATTCAATTATTTTGGATCTTCAATGAACCCCTTGGAATCAACTCTACATCAATCTTTCACATATCTCCAAGAAAGGGTGATTCCACTACAATACTGAAGATAAGAGTTGAACATGGGATACCCTTGTTGTTGGTTTATCCTTGACATCCATCTTGTTGGTGGAGATGACATCTTCTACTGTTACAGGTCCTTAGACACATGTTTCTCCTTCTTCCTTCCCCTAGCCTTTCACTCTCAAAATTTTTCTTTTGGTAGTGGAGTTCCTAAGATGAATCTTCAAATGAAGCCTCCAACACGTGGCTTCCCAATGTCCACTCAACTTGTAGTGTTGGAAATTTTTTATACTATTGCATGGGATATTTTGCATCCTCTTTTGTCTAGCATGCCAAGAAAAATCAACCTTTTGACCTTTCTTTTCGCAATAAAAACAAAACAAATATGCCTTGACATACCAATTCAATTTGTGCTTGTTATCTGGTTTTCTTGGTTCCCCAATTGTGGGTGAAAATTTGGGTGGTGGAAATATCCCTTTGTTTCCTTAATTGAAGCTTCTACAAGAATATTGGAATGGTATGCTATGCACTCCAGTTTTAGCTACCTTTCCTTCAATCAAAATGACTTATTATTTAGTCTCTTTTTGATCTAGATTGGATCATTATACTATTTATCATCTATATTGATACTTTTAGAGTGGAAAAAATTGGAGGAATCAACTTGCAAGGCCATTTTAGTGGCAGTTCCTAGTTCGGAAAATTAGGGTCTTGAGCCTTCTAGGGCCATTTTGAGGCATCAAACAATATTTTTTGGGGTTAATACTTTCACAACATAGTTGGGGTCCCGTGAAAATATTATACACATTAAGACCTGCCATGTTGACCACCATAGTATGATAGGATGCCATGCAAACCCCCATTGTTTAAGCATATGGGGATATCCATGTAAGTAATTTCAAGAAGATTCTCGAAGGTTCAAAACCCTATCAAAATTGGGGGTTGAGGAAGTCAAAAACCTACCCCTAGATGGATATCAAGTGATGTTAAATATCATTCCACTAGAAGGAGAATGGGTTCCATTCAATACTATTGTATTTTGTTCCATAATTGAGTAGAAAAACTAGGAGTGGGAAATTAGAGAGCATAGCAGAGGGGGTCAATTTTCTATAGCATCCTAACATGCCATGGGTCTTAGGTAACTACATACAAAGTGCCTTCTCCTGTGTGCTTGCATTATTTCCATACCAAAGAAAAGAGAGCAGAGAAACCTCACCTTCTAGCTAGGTTTTCTCTCGTAAGGGTTTTTCAGGGAAAATATTTGTGTCATTTTGTGGATGGTGTTTGATTGTATTTGATTGTTCTCTATTTTCCACATTTTATCTATTTCATGCATAAGTAGAAAATCAATAATTAAATAATTAAATATTCAGTTTTATTTATTAGATCTGTTGTGACGAACTATTCTAGTGGAATATCCATGACAATTTACATATTGCTCTTATCTCAAAAAAGGTTATCTTTTTGGTTCTATCTTGAGTTGATATGTAATCACTCACTTTCTCTTTCTCCACCGAAAGCTAGGCCTTCATGCTTGGGCCTTTGTTAAACTACAATGGGATATACAATACCCTGGCTTTTCTTACCTAGCCCTTAACCATTGTAGCCCATTTGTATCACAATATTGGAACCAATGTCTCTAATGTTATTTTCAAAAACACCAAAGCTATATTGAGAAAAAAATTATGAAAGGTCTATGGAGGATGAGCTTACCATGCTCATCTTCGTCATGGTGATAGATTTTGTAGCAAAGATGGAAGGTTTCCTGACTTCCTTGGTCTCTTGGACAATTACTTGGAATTTGATCTATGATTCCTCTTTCATTTCCAATTGTTACTGCAAGTGATCCATCATATAAGTGAGTGTTTCCTCTTTCCAAGCATCCATATAAATGACCTTCTCTCCCAATTGCAAGATATGTGCTTTTTTCTTGTCCAAATATTTCATCATGGCGATGAGAGAGTCTTGGCATTCATCCAATGCATTTTCCAACTCTACCATCCTATCCAAATATTTTTGAGGAAACACATCGGGTAGAGAAAACATAATGAAATGTGGGTATGAATTTAGGAAAAATGTAGAGGGATGTAGGTAGTGGATTCATGAACATTACCATTGTATCCAGTCAATTAAAATAAACACTAGCACAACTAGTGATTAATCCAATGACATATTTTCCATAAATGATTTCACAATGAATAAGTGAATTTCTATAAAATACATCCAGGCAGAAATTCAAACAACAAGGGGATAGTGATGTATCTTTTCAATTAAAAACCCAACACTCAAACCATTTGGAAAGTGTTTAGCATGTGGTTTTATGACATTTGAATCACCATTATATGCCAACAAAGGCAATGGATTTGAATTACAAATGGATATTTTTTTGTTTCTCACCAGTGAGATGGCCATTAAATTCACAAGATAAGAGAATTGAACACAATTTTCATTTAGTAATTAGAAAATAAACACAAGATATTAAACATGCAACAAACACACAAATTTACCTTGGAATCCCAAATGGGAAAACCAACATTCATTGGGGATTTTATTTTTCTCAAGAAACTGTTACAAAGGTGAGATATGCATTCCAATAAAGGATTTAATGAATTCTTACTCATTGACAATATTTTGTAAATTTATTGGCTCATGGACATCCTTCGCTTATGGGGGACAGAATCAACATCTCCTTACTCCAACCTTTGAGTAGGTTTCTTCACTTTGATCTCTCATTCTTCTGCTATTAATGGATTTGTTTTTCCCAAGATCCCTTGGTTTGTGGTTTTCCCCTCATCAAGAAAGGAGTTTCTTTTGTAATATAGTTTCCTTGAAATGACAACCATTAAGATGATTCATTTCATCTTCTTGAATTTTGGATTTTGGACCATATAATTCAAAATTTGCCAAAATTTAATTTACAAAGTTTGGGATGAGGAAAATATTTTGAATCCATTTCATGTAAGGGAGTTGGAAGGCCAAGAGCCACCAACATATTTCATAAATATGACCCCTATACTCAAAGAGAGGGGATTTTGCTTGACATTGTAATATGACTTCAAGTTAACAGGGAAACCATTGTTGACCAAGTATTTATGTATATTTCTAGTGTTGTTGTGATATTAGTGTAGATTGTTCTTGTTGTTCATGGTGGTTTGGAAAGCTATGAGAATTAGTATTTATTTACTGTTATTTCTCTCATGTATCCAATATCTATTATTGCTATCTTATTATGTTTTGGTAAAAAATGATATAGAGTTGTAGCTTTCAGTATTAATTGTAAGTTGACCTCAATTGGTTGTCAGTGGTCCATAAAATTATGAAAAATTTAATCATGTGAACTTGTTCCCGTTTATTTCTTGCATTCATTTCTATTGGTTCCATGCCTATTCCTTTCTTACTATATGAGTCTTGGGACAACAACATCATGCATTTTAGATTTAAATTCATAAAACCACAATGACAACCATGCCATAAGCTAGAGGGTTTTCCATACCAAATGGAGGAAGTTCCAATTGATGGACAATTGGTTTGGATAGTTGGTTGTCATTGATGTCAACCCCTGGACTATGATATTGTAGATTGATTTCAAATCTTAGATATTGATGTCAACCCTTGATTATGTACATTTACTTTACCACTGTCACCTCTAGGTATTCCTTGGTATCATATATCATAGTCCTTTGTGCCACACGAATACCTGAATACTCTCTTAACCACTATCCAGTGCTCCTTTCCAGGTGTCGACATGTACCCTCTCAACACTCCCACTACATGGGAAATTTTTGGTCAACTGCATACCATCACATACATTAGACTACCAATGACACTTGCATAGGCAACACACACCATGTCCTCTATTTATTCCTGTGGCTTTGGACACTGCTCAACAGTAAGCCTTTCTCCCATAGGAATTGGCACG
This sequence comes from Picea engelmannii, assembly GCA_009831015.1. Taxonomy (NCBI): domain Eukaryota; kingdom Viridiplantae; phylum Streptophyta; class Pinopsida; order Pinales; family Pinaceae; genus Picea; species Picea engelmannii. The sequence continues at coordinate 41,772 of ML804490.1, forward strand.
TTCACTAGTTTGCAATCCTGCATGTTGAACCATTTCAGAACGGTTTCAATATACTTCTTCTGATTCAACCAGAGATTTCTAGCGGCTTGATCTCTCTTAATCTCCATTCCCAGAATGAAGTTAGTTGCCTCGAGATCCTTCATGTCAAACTTAGAGGATAGTTACTTCTTCACCTCCTTTATTGTGTCCATGTTGTTTCCAATCAGCAACATGTCATCAACATACAAATCTACATATATGAAACACCCACCTTATTCCTTGGAATATATGCAGCGATCAACTTTGCTTCTAAAAATCTCAAAATAAGGATGTATGTGTCAAACTTTTGGTACCACATCCTTGGTGATTTATTTATACCATAAAGAGATCTTTTGAGTTTGCACACCAACTCTTGCTTTCCCTTTACTACAAATCCTTCAGGTTGTTTCATGTAGATTTCTTCTTCCAGGTCCCCATGTAGGAACATTTTCTTCACATCCATCTATTCTATCTCTAGATCGAATGCTGCAACAAGAGACATTACTACTCTAATGGAAGTTAATTTTGCAACAAGAGAAAAAATATCACAACAGTCGACTCCCTCGACTTGGGAATAACCTTTCTCTACCAGTCAAGATTTGAACTTCTCGACTTGTCTTGCGACATTCATGTTCTTCTTGAACACCCAATTGCTACCGATGAGCTTCCTTCCACTAGGTAAATTGAATAAATCCCATGCCTCATTATTGTACAAGGATTCCATCTCTTCGACCATGGCATCCTTCCAGAGTTTACCCTTTGTCGAGTCGACTGCCTCGCCAACCGACTTGGGCTCATCACCGATGGCAGTTAGCACGAATTTGGAATGAAAGTCAGGCATAATATACCTCTCAACTGGTTTCCTTATTCTTTCTGACCTCCTTACCACTAGAGTAATTTGTTCCACCTCTTTCTCAGATTCAGTTGACTCATCTAAATCATCTTCTTCGTTCCTCAGTCCAAACCACACCGTATTAGGATTATTCTCAGTCTAAACAACTTCCTCAGGCTAGGACTTACCTTCGACTTCTCTGAATACCACATCTTGACTGTACAGTGTTCTCCTTGATGCAGGATCCCAGAGATTATATCCTTTCATTCCTTTTTTATATCCAATGAAAATACATTTGACTTCCTTATTATCCAACTTGTTCCTCTTTTTCTTGGTAACATGCACAAATGCATCACAACCAAATATTTTGAGATGTGCCACCAAAGGATTCTTACTAGACCATACCTAAATTGGATTTGTTTCAACTAGCACCGACGAAGGAGACATATTCACCAAATATCTTGCAGTGTCAATTGCCTCCACCCAGAATTCTTGTGTAATCCCAGTACCACTTAGCATTCTCTTTGCCTTATCCAACGACGTTATGTTCATCCTCTTGGAAACTCCATTTTACTATGGGGTATATAGTGTGGTATTTTGGAGTTCTATGCCACACTAATTACAGAACTAATCAAATTCATTTCCACATAATTCACTACCATTGTCAGTTCTCAACACTTCAATCCTCTTCTCTGTTTGGTTTTCCACAAGAGCTTTAAACTCCTTAAATCTCTCGAAATCCTCTGATTTATTCCTTAGGAAATATATCCTATCTTTCTAGAGAAATCATATATGAAGGAGACATAATACATGGATCCACCAAGTGAAGGCATTGTAGCCGATCGAAACACATCACTATGAACCATCTGTAGAATCCAATTTTCTCTTGTCGCTCCATATGGGAACCTCACCTGAATTTGTTTTCCATATATGCAATGTTCACAAAATTCGACCTCTAAACCACAATCAGGAAATCCTTAGACCATACATTTGTTTTCATAGCTCAAAGTCTTTTTTCTCCAATGTGTCCCATCCTCTCGTGCCATAACTGGGTCGATTCGATTTCATCATGTCTTTTCGATTCGGTTTGAATTGACTTAGATTGAGTCGAGTCGATTTGTGTCGACATCGAGTCAAGTCAAGTCAATTTCAGGAGCAACATTGTTGTTGTGTCCAGCTGAGTCGATATTCCCTAATAGCTTGTACATGGTACCAATACAAACTCCTTTGATTAATACCATCGTACCTCTAACCATTTTGAACGAATCTTTATGAAACAAATTATGCACACTTGCATCACCCATCTTGCTAACAAATATCATGTTTCTGGACAAACCCAAAATGTGTAGCACACCTGGAAGGGTTCTTTTCCTCCCACCCTGCAGTGTCAGTCGAAATCTTCCCTGTCCGACAATTTTGGTTATCAATTTGTCCCCCAAGAACACATCACCCCCATCATATCATTCATATTCATAGAACCATTCTTTATGTGGTGCCATATGATAGGATGCTCCTAATTTGATCAATCAAACATCTTGAATTGATTGTGTACTGGTTGACGCCAGGTACACATCACCTTCCTTGTTCGAGGTTGTCTTTATCTTATTTGAATGCTTCTCGTCGGATACAACATTGACTTATGTTTCCTTAGACTTACAATCATTTTTATAATTCCCATCTTTACCGCATTTCCATCATCTTCACATCGACTGAACCAGGGATTTAGATCTACCCTTTGTCTTGAACTTTCTACAGGAGAATCTGCCTTTATCTCTATCTATCGGTCGACCTCTCACCACTAGAGAATCTTTGGTCAATCCTTCCATGTTATTCCTTCTCATTTCTTCCGACAACAGAGAAACAACCACGTCCTCTAGCACTAGTGTGGTTGTATTACTCTCAATAGCCACGACTAAGCTATCCTAGGAGTCTAGAAAATAACATAATAGGATGATACACTTCTCCTCAAAAGTGATCTTAATATCCACAGATGATAACTGGCTTAACATGGTATTAAATGCATTTAAATGATCAGTCGCCAAACTTCCATCACTCATCCTCATAAGATAAAATTTCTTTCTGAGAAACAACTTATTTACTAGAGATTTTGACTGGTATAAGCTTCCTAGATTGTCCCATAGTTTCTTGGTTGAATCTTCACCTGAGACATTCAACAACACTGAATTTGCAAGACAAATCCAAATCGTACTTCTTGCTCTTATTTTTAGTTTCTCCCATTCTTCCATTGACATGCCTGTCGATTGGGTACCTGTACATAACACTTTCCATTATTCTCGATCTACAAGAAGATCTTCCATTTTAAGCTTCCAAAGCTCAAAATTTTGGCCATTGAATTTTTCTATCTCTATTCTAGAACTACTCACCATTCTTTATCATGATCTTTAACACAATTTATGACTTACGACTCTTACTGTACCTAGGTTTTATTTCTTAGATTCAAGATTGGAAAATCAAGATCTGATATACTCGCCAAAGCATAACATCGCTATGATAAATCACTTGTCAGGGAAGACCTAAGCCCTGATACCACATGTCATGAAATGAAAGACACTTCCACACTAATCCTATCAGAACAGAAGAAGAATTTAATCAAGAATGAAAATGACACAAGAAATCACACATTACACTGAGATTTTACCTTGGAAACCCTTAACCGAGAAAACCAACATTCCTTTGAGTGTTTTGCTCTCTTGTTGTCTTATGCAATCAAAATAAAAGGTTACATGTCTAACCTTGGTCCACATCTAAGACACAATCAACATCATACCCTCTTTCCTGTGCAAGAAAAAACCTATATCCAATCCGGCTTACATATGCATGACCAACGACCTCTAAACATTGATCAAATGATCAATCGACCAATGTGCGATTTACCCTGCATTAGCCTTTACGACCTTACAACACACCTCTTTATATGATTTACAATAGGAAAACCCTAAATATTGGAGCCTAAAAACGGTTACAGATCCATGCATATCATTGGCTACATATCCCACAAATCCTGGGATTCTTTTACAATTAACTCCAAGTTGGTTTACCAGTCAACTGTCGGTCGACCTTCATTTAGTCTCTAGTCGGTCGTCTCACGTCTGCACTTCGACCTCTTGTCAGTTGACTTGTCGTCAATATCTTCAAATTCAATTTTTCTCGGTCGACTTCCTCAACCTTTGACTTGTTGTTGATCCAGCTTAACCTTGACTATTGTCGATCCACCTCGACCTTCAACCGTTAGTCGATTCACCTCAACTAGACTTTCCTTGCAAATAATATTAAAAACCCAACAACATGAAGTTGAGGAGGGAAAGAAAGTTTCATGGATTTTGGAGCTACAGAAAGTGTGTATGTTCTAGGGTTTCTAAGGTTATCCACGAGCTTCAGAAGGAGAAGTCACATACATCCATGGACCAGTGAAGAACAAAGTGCAGACATTCGTGAGGTTACAAAGAAAAGAGCATGGATCTGTGAAAAGATTAGAAAAAAGGGTTTAAAGAGATAGTCATCCCAGGTTGTTGAGGCTGAGGTTGGTCTGGTATCTAAAGCACCAGGTCAGTTACAAAGTGTAAAGGTATGTCTATATGCTAATGAGGTTATATCTCAGTGATTTTGTGGAGCATGCTTGCGGCATGACTTTGTGAGTTTTTGTATATGCCCTCTTGGATGCATGATATCTATTGTAGAGCATGATTTGAGGTAGATCTGTTGAGGCACATTGCTAGTGCATATCTAGGTTATATTGATATGTCTTGTGGTGCATTGTGAGAATCATTTTCTAGTGGTATTGGTATATGATTGGCTTAAGAATGGTACATATTTAAGGCTACACAACAATGAGTTTTTGGCACATGGTTTGATGTAACAATTTATGGTATTTGGTTTATGGATGGTATGATGTATTGTTAGAGGCCCTTTGTTGGTTATCTTGGAGTATGCATTTTCTGCATGGTTGATGCACTTGTTGTGGTACAGGTTGGTACTTGGTTGTAATTGGTATATGCTTGGTAGAGGCATGTATGGGTGATGGTTGTGAGTTTTTATGAACAATTTTTTTTTATGCACATTCTGGTGATATTTTGCATATGGTTGAGAGTTGTTTTGGTGATTGGCCTTGGTGATTAAAATTGGTTTGGATGATGAGATTATTTTTACTGATTTTTGGTACAGGTTGTTTGGTATAGGTTGTTACAGGTTGATATGACAGGTTTTACAGTGACAGTTTGACAAAAATAGAGATAGTGATAGTGAAACTGGGAGAGTTTTGTAGTAGTCTATGCATTGCTGAGAAGAGAGGCACATACATCCACAAGTTGCAGTAAAGAGAGCCGCGGAAATCCACGTGGTGCAGCGTAGACAAGTCACAGATCTGTAGGAAATATTTGAAGAAGGTTAGTACAAGTTGTGACAGGTTTTCAGTGACATGTTTGATAGTGATAGGTTGTGACAGTGAAAGCTATAGGGTATGTGATTCAGTGATAGTAACAGGTCATCTACATTTTGAATATATATTACAGGGTGACTGGACAGGGAAAGGAAAGGGTGTTGTAGCCTCTTTTCGATTGGTGTCGGAGAATCAAGGAGTTGGAGTTTCCTTTAGGTTGGACCCGAGAACTAGGTGGTTGTAGCCACCTTCCAATTGTAGCTAGAGAACTCGGGGGGTTGTAGCCTCCTTTTGGTTGGAGCCAAAGAATTAAGGATTTAGAGCTTCCTACAAGTTGGAGTCTGAGAAAGTAGGGGGTTGGAGCCTCCTTCCAGTTGGTGCTAGAGAATTGGAAGTTGGTGCTTCCTTGAATGTAATTCTTTGATATATAAGAAAAGCATTCCGTGGTTTTCTCCCACATTGGGTTTCCACATAGATATTGGTGTATTGTGTATTGTGTGGATGCGGTTATTATTATTTATTATGAACTGATGAATGTTAATGTTTATGATATAATTATATATTGATGATGAACTGATGAACATGGTTGAAAAAGTTAAAGGGATATAAACCGTGGATTAAAGTGGTATAAATTTCTCATTACTGATTCACCCCCCCTCTTAGTAATCCAAAAATTGGTATCAGAGAGGGTCCTTCAAGAAGCATTCTAACCATTGGATGGAGATCATGGATTACACTAGAATTTGGGTGCCACAATTTGATGGTGAGAACTATGCATTCTGGAGTAAAATAATGAAAATATATATACATGCACATGTATTTGATATTTGACGAGCAATAGTAGATGGATACAAAGCACCACCCACTCCTCCGACAAAAAAGGATGGAAAGAAACTTCAAGACAATGATTCTAGGGCCAGAAATACTATCCTGAATGGGTTGACTGAATCAATATACACCAAGGTTGTGCATAGTGAATCCACAAAAGAAATATGGAACAAATTGAAGAATATCTACAAAGGAGATGCCAAATTTAAAGGAGACAAACTTCAAACCTTTAGAGCCAAGTTTGAACAATTAAAGATGAAAGAAGATGAAAACATTGCCTCCTACCTCCTACGAGTTGATGAGATAATCAATGCCATTAAAGGTTTGGGAGAAGAGATGAAGGAAGCAATCATTGTTCAAAAAGTGATGAGGTATCTACCTATGAGATATGACCCGAAGATTTCAACCCAAGAAGAAAGAGCATATCTAGACACCTTGAGCATGGATGAGCTACATGGGATATTCATTGCTTATTACATGAGAACAGAAAAAGAGAACCCAATTACAAAGGAAGCATCATTGAAATCATCCAAGAAGAAAAAATAAGAGCAAGAAAAATCCAAAGTCAAAATGTAGTTGCAACGACGACTCAGAGGAAGATGAAGAAATGGAAAACTTCGTAAGAAAGTTGCAAAAAGGAACAAGTAAATACAAAGGTAATCTTTCATTGGAATGTTTTAATTATGGAAAATTGGTCATTTTGAAAATACGTGTCCTTATGCCAAGAAGTCAAATAGTGATCAAGAGGAATATCCCAAAAAAGAAAAGAAATATCAAAAGGGAAACATAAAAGACAAAAGGAAAGTCTTCAAGAAAAATATCTACTCAAGAGAAGAGAGTTCCTCATTTGATGAAGATGATGAAAGCGACAATGATTCATAAAAGGTACTATTTATGGCTAGGGAAAATCAAACAAGAAACTTCGATGGTTCCAAAGAAGAAGACGAAGTCGATCTCAGAGAAGAATTAATTAGTTCCTTAGAAGAACTAAGGAAAGAAGGAAAGAAAAACAAGTCACTCAAGGATGAACTAAAAGTAAAAGGAGCCCAGAATCTCAACTCAGAGGAAGTCAAGAAGATAATTACGAAGTTGAAATTCCAGGTAGAAGAGGATAGAAGGATTGATGAAATACTCAGAAGTCGGCTAGAAGAGAAGGAGAAGATGATTGAAAGGTTGGAAGCAGAAGCAGTCACTCTAAGAAAATATATTCAGAAAAAGGACATGCAACAAGATAGCACCAAGAAATTGGATAATATCATCAACAATAAAAGGACATACTATGACAGGTCCAGACAAGGGTACAACCATATGCCTACTAAGAAAGGTTCAAGCTCCATGATGAAAGCAACAGAACAAAAGAGTTATGCATAAGTTCTCAAAGGAAGGAATCATGGTCAACAATAATCGGAAAGGAATGAATACAAAAGACCTTCTACATTTAGGCAACAAATAAACATGAATCATGATCAACAAAGACATGAACCCATAAGGACTAGACTACAAAGAAGATTGTTCACTCCCAAGTATGTAAATTTATTTTATGGTCATTGTTTTTACTATACTAACTTTGGACATAAGGTTTCAGATTGCAGGGCTTATGAAAGAAATGCTTATGGGGCCCCACAAAATATTGAATGTTACAAATACCACAACTATGGACACATATATGGAAATTGTAGAAGTGTGATAAATCCTCCCATGAAAGAAAATATTGATGATAGACACAAGAAGGATTGGAGAAGAAGTGAAAAACAAGAGGATCAAGTAAATTAAGAACAGGTCCAAGGAATCACACTTTCAGGATTTGTAGCAACACAAGATAATGATGAATTTACAGGTAAAGAGGAAAGTGTCGGAATTCAAGTAGAGGATGAAGAATATGTCAAAAATTAGGATGATGACATAATTTAGAAAGAGAAAGAAAAGGAATATGCATCCATAGATGAAGAGGAACATGTCTCTACATCAGAGCGTGTATTTTTCTAAGCCATCCAACTTGGAGAATCCCAGGTAATATGAATATTAGATAGGGGGAATCTATGTAGTAGCTGAGACAGATCGAAGAACTATCCTTCGAGAACCTTACGGAGTTTGAGTAGACAGACTCAGAGAAGTCAGTTAGCAAAAGTACAGTATGACATATTGATTAGTTGGAAAGTTTCACAGGAAAATGTCTATGATTGTATTCAGACAAAGATATCTTCAACACATGTTGTTCCAAATATGCAGAGTTTGGTTTATAGATAGAGAAGACCAGTGGACACAGTTGACATTTGATGATCAACAGTGAAGACTTCATGATAGTACAGGGACATATGGGTCAACATTGTGGACATTTGAGTAGTAGAGTCTTGGATAGTATGGACAAAGATGGATTCATAGATTGGTTCAGAGAGTAATTCAAAGAATGACTCAAAGATTGGTTCAGAGAGTAATTCAAAGAATGACTCAAAGATTGGTTCAGAGAATGTTGGATGATTATTTGAATGCTTACATTTTTTTTTGTTGGCTAGTTTGTCCGTGACCTGCGGGACTAGCTTGTGGCTTGAGAAACTGTGACTCAGGGACATCTAAGCCGTCAAAATCACCCGAGGATCGCACCTGACGTGAGCCATACCAACCCTTAACATGGCTGGATTTTTTTTCCCCGTAGGTTTCAAACCATTGACTTAACATCACTGAGTGACTTAACAACACACTTTGTCATCGATTGTCCTACACCTCAGGGAATGAATGCTTAATATTGAATGATTTTTATATGTCACTTGAATTACATGAGGAAGCACCAATGGAAAATAACTCCAAAATAAGAAGGTATAGTGTCAGGAGGAGACATATCAACATGGGGAGTTAATTCTTTTTCAAATGGAGAGAGAGAATAATCAGAGGTATGAAGATAGGGGGAGAAGCCCCAAGGAGAGCTCAATAAAGGGGAGCAACCCCAAAGGGAGATACCTTTTCCATTGATGTCAAAGGGGGAGAGATAGAAACATTGATGAGGAGAGATGATCAAAGGGGTAGCATGAGCATGAGTGTTGTCAAGACTAAGTGTTTCCATCAATGCCAAAGGGGGAGATTGATGGACAATTGGTTTAGATTGACGGACAATTGGTTTGGATAGTTGGTTGTCATTGATGTCAACCCTTGGAGTATGATATTTTAGATTGATGTCAACTCTTAGAGATTGATGTCAACCCTTGAGTATGTGTGGTATATAATTCCATTACCCCTAGATGTGTGGTTAAGGAACTCAAGCTTGTTTGGAGAATAATGTAATGAAGATCAATGAATTTGCAGGTGATACTATTCTAGATAGATATTACATGTCGTGTTGTTTCCGATGATATGTGGTACATCAGGTAGTTCCTCATAGTTAAAGAGATATGGATTAGTGAAGTTGGAGAACCCTCATGAGTTATCTAGAAGCCCCTAGAAGGTCAAAGAAGTCAATTATTCTAGAATCTCCTAGAATAAGTTTACTAGTCAAAGTGGATGTAACTAGGAGTTAATCATGAGTAAAGGTGTTGCAATAAGAAAATAATTAAAAACAAATTAGTTGCAAAAATAAGTGGTGAGTTTAATAATTATGGATAAAGTGGTTGCAAGTGGATAAAGTAGTTAAAAGTGGGTTATCCCTAAAAGAGGGAAGTTGGGTAAAATAGTTAGAAGATGATCCCTAAAGTAATCCACTTGGAGAGTATAAATAAGAGAGCACGAGACTCCTATTAGCACCCATTGAACTTAGTTGAATATATATTTTGTGAAAAGTTATTTGCAGGTATAATTGACAAATCTGAAGTTGCATGAAGCTAGGGAAGCAAAGAAATGTTGACAACAAATTTTCGGAGCTGCAGAAAGTGTGATTGTTCTAGGGTTTCTAAGGTTATCCGCGAGCTTCAGAAGGAGAAGTCACATACATACACAAGCCAGTGAAGAACAAAGCACGAACATTCATGAGGTTACAGAGAAAAGAGCGTGGATCTATGAAAATATGAGAAAAAGGGTTTAAACACATATTCATCCCAGGTTGTTGAGGCTGAGGTTGGTTTGAGATGTGAAGCACCAGGTGAATTACAAAGTGTAAAGGTATGTCTATATTCTTATGAGGTTATATCTTAGTGATGTTGTGGAGCATGCTTGAGGCATGACTTTGTGATTTTTGGTATATGCCCTCTTGGATGCATGATATATATTGTAGAGCATGATTTGAGGCAGATTTGTTGAGGCACATTGCTAGTGCATATCTAGGTTATATTGATATGTCTTGTGGTGCATTGTGAGAACCATTTGCTAGTGGTCTTGTTATATGATTGTCTTATGAATGGTACATATTTAAGGCTACATAACAATGATGTTTTCACACATGGTTTGATGTAAGGGTTTATGATATTCATTTTATGGATGGTATGATGTATTGCTAGAGGCCCTTTGTTGGTTAGATTGGAGTATGTATTTTGTGCATGGTTGATGCACTTGTTGTGGTACATGTTGGTACTTGGTTGTGATTGGTACATGATTGGTAGAGGCATGTATGGGTGATGATTGTGAGTTGTTATGAATAGTTTTGTTTGATGCACATCCTGGTGATATTGTGCATATGGTTGAGAGTTCTTTTGGTGATTGGTCTTGGTGATTAGATCTGGTTTGGATGATGAGATTATTGTTATAGATTGTTGGTACAAGTTGTTACAGGTTTCTGGTGCAATTTGATATGACAGATTTTACAATGACAGTTTGACAAAAACAAAGATAGTGACACTAAAACTGAGAGAGTTTTGTAGTTGTCCACGAGTTGTAGAGAAGAGAGGTGTAGACATCCACAAGTTTCAGTAAAGAGATCCGTAGACATCCACGTTTTACAATGTAGACATGTCACATATATGTAGGAAATATTTGAAAAAGGTTGGTACATGTTGTGGCAATTTTTCAGTGATAGGTTTGACAATGATAGGTTGTGACAGTGAAAGATACAGGTTATGTGATTTGGTGATAGTGACAGGTCATCTACATTTGGCATTTATATTACAAGGTGGAAGGATGGGACAAGTAAAGGGGGTTGTAGCCTCCTTCCGATTGGTGCCGAAGAATCAGGGAGTTGGAGCTTCCTTTAGGTTGGAGCCTGAGAACTAGGTGGTTGTATCCGCCTTCCGGTTGTAGCTGGAGAACTCAGGGGGTTGTATCCTCCTTCTGGTTGGAGCCAGAGAATTAAGGAGTTGGAGCTTCCTTCAGGTTTGAGCCTGAGAAACTAGGGGGTTGGAGCCTCCTTCCAATTGGAGCTAGAGAATTGGAAGTTGATGTTTCCTTGAATGCAATTCTTTGACTTATAAGAAAATCATTCTATGGGTTTCTACTGCATTGGATTTCCATGTAAATATTGGTGTACTATGTATCATGTCGATGTATTTATTATTGTTTATTATGCATTGATGGATATTAATGTGTATGATACAATTATATATTGATTATGAACTGTTGAATATGGCTGAATAAGTTAAAGGAATATAAGTTGTGGATGAAAGTGGTATAAATTGCTCATTATTGATTCACCCCTCCTCTCAGTAATCCAACACCAATTGGGCCCTTTCATTAGGTAAACATGTGATATTGACGATGGGAAATTTTCTTGCATAAACACAGAACCACAAAATATCAATAATGCCACCAACTAATAGCCTCATATCTACTATTGAAAATTTATAAAATAAGAAACAAAAAAGAAACACTAATGTTGGCCACATAAATTTGAAAATATTTTTGAAAATTGTGCACAAAACAACTCAAACAACCTCAAATAGAGTACTTTTTCTAGTGAACAATAACACCATGAAAACAAGACCAAAATATTTGATTTAGAGATTATATATGTGAAAGTATGATCACAAAGCATACCATCATGAACATAAAAGAAAAAAAATCATAAGTAACAATGAGATAGGTAGAAAAACTGCACACCCGCTTTGAAACCATGCTAAGATCACAATTATAAAGAGGGGATCGAATGGAACCAAAATGAATGCGCTAGGGTTAGACTGAAAGGGCACTAAAGAGAGAATGATTCTCAAGAATGAGTGTGCTACACATGAGATACATAAATGAACATAAGAGAGAAAATATACCAACCACAATATAACACCAAAGATGCAAAGTTTTCGTAGGTTAAGTGTTACATTTATTCTAAGTTTATTGCTTTCATTAGTTTTTCTCTTAGTGAGTTTGGCAAGCCTTCCTTTGGAATTTTGGATTACAAATTCTCCCATGGCCATTACTAATACTCTAGATAGGTTTATTTTCTTGGGCCCTTTGAATGGTGGTGCCAACCTTTGGGCCACTATTCAAATTTGCATCTATATTGATTTGAGCAAAGGCTCACCCTACAAAAATATCATTGGATTATGCAGACCATAAGTAGTCATGATTATTGAACTACGAACATAGAACTTTCTATTGTTGACAATACCAACAAGATCACCTAGTAGGCTTATCCAAAGGTAAATGCTTCCAAGGACCAAAAGAGAGGAAAATGTAAACACACATGGTGGAAGGATTTGTTCACTAAATTCCTTTAGGTGGAAGTAATTAAACAACATTGTGCCCTAAAGAAACAAGATGCCCTAGTGTTAGTGGATAAAGTGGTTGCAAGTGGGTAAATTAGTTGAAAGTGGGTTATCCCTTAAAGAGGGAAGTTGGGTAAAAGAGTTAGAAGATGACCCCTAAAGGAAGCCACTTGGGGAGTATAAGTAAGGGAGCGAGGGACTCCTATTAGCACCTATTGAATTTAGTTGAATATCTATTTTGTGAAATGTTATTTGCAGTTATAATTGACAAATACAAGGTTGCACGTGTTAGAAAGTTAAATACACTTCCACACTAATCCTAGCATAAGAGAAGAAGAATTTAATCAAGGAAAAAAATGACACAAGAGATCACACAATACACCAAGATTTTACCCTGGAAACCCTTAACCAGGAAAACCAACATTCCTTCTAGCGTTTTTCTCTCTTGTTTTCTTATTCAATTAGAATAAAAGGTTACATGTCTAACCTTAGTTCACACCTAATACACAATCGACATCATACCCTCTTTTCTGCACAAGAACAACCCTATAGCCAATCTGGCTTACGCATGCATGACCAAAAAGATCTGAACATTGATCAAAACGATCGATCAGTTAGTATACGATTTACCATGAATTAGCCTTTATGACCTTACAACACACCTCTTTATAGGATTTACAATAGGCAAAACCCTAAATATTGGTGCTAAAAAATGGTTACATATCTATGCATATCATTGTCTACAAATCCTGCAAATCCCAAGATTCTGTTACAGTCAACTCCAAGTCAGTTTACCAGTTGATTACCAGTCAGCCTTCATTCGGTCTCTAGTCGGTCGTATCACTCCCACAATTAAACCTTTTTTCAGTTGACTTGCCATCAATATCTTTGAATTAGAATTTACCCAGTTGACTTCCTCGACCTTCGACTTGCTGTCGATCCACCTCGACCTTGACTGTTGTCAATCCACCTTGACCTTCGACCATCAGTCGATTTACCTCGACTAGAATTTCACTACAAAGAATATAACAACCCAACATTCTCCCACTTGTTGTCTTCTTTTCTAAAACAAGAGATTCTTGAACTTTCGTTCATAGACCCAGGGAAACAATGCCCATTGCCTCTCTGCACCAAGATAACTTCACAACACTCATAGACTTAGTCAACGAATCTGCTATGTTTTCCAACATGTCTATTTTCTCAAGACACACCTCGTTACTTTCTATCATATCTCTTACGAAATGCTTTTGTACATCAATGTAATTAGTATTCGAATGATAAGCAGGGTTCTTTGCCAGAAATATTGTGCTTTTACTGTCACAACTCACCTTTATAGCTCTCTTCTCAAAACTAATTCATGAACAAAACCTTTGAATCCATACTGCTTCTTTTCTTCCATGAGTGGCCACCATGTATTCAGCTTCTGTTGTTAACAAGGCTACTACTGCATGTCACTTACTCATTCAACTTATTTCTCCACTAAACATTTAGAATACATATATGTTGGTTGACCTTCGTCGTTCCATATCTCTAGCCTAGTTGGCGTCAACAAATCCATGTACATTTACTTTACCACTGTCACCTATAGGTATTCCTTGGTATCATATAGCATAGTCCTTCATGCCACACGAATACCTGAATACTCTCTTGACAATTGTCCAGTGCTCCTTTCCAGGTGTCGACATGTCTCAACACTCCCACTACATGGGAAATTTATTGTCGAGTGCAGACCATCGCATACATTAGACTACCAATGACACTTGCATAGGGAACACATACCATGTACTCTATTTCTTCATGTGTCTTTGGACACTGATCAAAAGTAATCCTTTCTCCCATAGGAATTGGCACCTTCACTGGTTTGAAATCCTGCATGTTGAACCATTTCAGAACGGTTTCAATATACTTTGTCTGATTCAAAAAAAGATTTCTAGTGGCTCGATCTCTCTTACTCTCCATTCCCAAAATGAATTTAGCTTCCCTGAGATACTTCATGTCGAACTTAGAGGATAGGTTATTCTTCACCTCCTTAATTGTGTCCATGTTGTTTCCAATCAACAACATGTCATTGACATACAAAGCTACATATATGAAACACCCACCTTCTTCCTTGGAATATATGTAGCGATCAACTTTTCTTCTCAAAAATCCCAAAATAAGGATGTATGTGTCAAACTTTTGGTACCATGTCCTTGGTGATTTCTTTAGACCATAAAGGGATCTTTTGAGTTTGCACACCAACTCTTGATTGCCCTTTACTACAAATCCTTCAGGTTGTTTCATGTAGACTTCTTCTTCCAGGTCCCCATGTAGGAATGTTGTCTTCACATCCATCTGTTCTATCTCTATATCAAATTTTGCAACCAGAGACATTAGTACTCTAATGGAACTTAGTTTTTCAATAGGGGAAAAAATATCATAGAAGTCAACTCCCTCGACTTGGGAATAACCTTTCGCTACCAGTCAAGCTTTGAACTTCTTGACTTGTCCTGCGACATTCATATTCTTCTTGAACACCCAATTTCTATCGACAGGCTTCCTTCCACTAGGTAACTTGACTAAATCATGTGTCTCATTCTTGTACAAGGATTCCATCTCTTTGACCATGGCATACTTCCAAAGTTTACCCTCTGTCGAGTCGACTACCTCACCGACCGACTTGGGCTCATTGTCGATGGCAGTTAGCATGAATGTGGAAAAAAATTTGGGAGGAATATACCTCTCAATTGGTTTCCTTATTCTTTATGACCCACTTACCACTGGAGTAATTTCTTCCACCTCTTCCTCGGATTCAGTCGACTCATTTGAATCATCTTCTTTGTTCCTCAGTTCAAATTGCATCGTATCAAGATTATTCTCAATCTGAATAGTTTCCTCGGGCTCGAACTTACCTCTGACTTCTATGAAGACCACATATCGACTATACAATGTTCTCCTTGATGCTGGATCCCAGAGATTATATCCTTTCATTCCTTCTTTATATCCAATGAAAATACATTTGACTTCCTTCTTGTCCAGCTTGCTCATCTTTTCCTTGGGAACATGCACAAATGCATCACAACTAAATATTTTGAGATGTGTCACCGAAGGATTATTACCAGACCATACCTCAATTGGATTCGTGTCGAATAGCACTGACGAAGGAGACATATTCACCATATATCTTACATTGTCAACTACCTCCACCCAAAATTCTTGTGCGAGCCCAGTACCACTGAGCATTCTCCTTGCCTTATCCATCGACGTTTTGTTCATTCTCCCGACAAGTCCATTTTACTATGGGGTATATAGTGTGGTATTTTGGTGTTCTATGCCACACTTATTACAAAACTAATCAAATTCCTTTCCACATAATTCACCACCATTGTCAGTTCTCAACAATTCAATCCTTTTCTTTGTCTAGTTTTCCACAAGAGCTTTAAACTCCTTAAATATCTTGAAAACCTATGATTTATTCCTTAGGAAATATATCTTGTCTTCCTAGAGAAACCATCTATGAAGGAGACATAATACATGTATCTACCAAGTGAAGGCACTGTAACCGATCAAAACACATCACTATGAACCATCTCTAGAATCCCATTTTCCCTTGTTGCTCCAGATGGGAACCTCACCTGAATTTGTTTTCCATATATGCAATGTTCACAAAATTCGACTTCTAAACCACAATTAGGAAATCCTTAGACCATACCTTTGATTTTCATAACTCTAAGTCTTTTTTATCCAATGTGTCCCATCCTCTTGTGCCATAACTTGGTCGGGTCGATTTCATCATGTCTTATCGAGTCGGTTTGAATCGACTTAGATTGAGTTGAGTCGAGTTGTGTAGACATCGAGTTGAGTTGAATCGTAGTCGAGTTGATTTTAGGAGAAACAATTGTGTTGCATCCAATCGAGTCGATATTCCCTAACAACTTGTACATGGTACCAATCCAAACTCCTTTCATTAAGACCATCACAACTCTAACCATTTTGCACGAATCTTTATGAAACAAAGTATGCACACCTGCATCACTCATCTTGCTGACAAATATCAGGTTTCTGGCCAAACCCAAAATGTGCAGCACACCTGGAAGGGTTCTTTTCCTCCCATCCTACAGTGTCAGTTGAAATCTTCCTCGTCCGACAATTATGGTTGTCGAGTCGTCCCCCAAGAACACATCACCCCCATCATATCATTCATATTCGCAAAACCATTCTTTATGTGGTTTCACATGATATGATGCTCCTAATTTGATCAACCAAACATCTTGATCTGAATGTGTATTGTTTGATGCCAGGTACACATCACCTCCCTTGTCCGAGGTTGTCTTTATCTTATTTGAATGCTTCTCATCGGATACCACACTGACTTATGTTTCCTTCTACTTACAATCCTTTTTATAATTTACATCTTTACCGCATTTCCAACATCTTTGCGTCGACTGAACCAGGGATTTATATCTACCCTTCATCTTGAACTTTCTATTGGAGAATCTTCCTTTATCTCTATCAGTCGATATCTCACTACTAGAGCATCTTTGGTCAATCCTTCCATGTCATTCCTTCTCATTTCTTTCGAAAACAAATAAGCAACCACTTCCTCTAGCGCTAACGTGGTTGTATTACTCTCAATAGCCACAACTAAGCTATCCCAGGAGTCTGGAAAAGAACATAATAGGATGATACACTTCTCCTCAAAAGTGATCTTAATATCCACATATGATAACTGGCTTAACATGGTATTAAATGCATTTAAATGATTAGTCAACAAAATTCCATCACTCATCCTCATAAGATACAACTTATTTCTGAGAAACAACTTATTTACTAGAGATTTTGACTGGTATAAGCTTCCTAGCTTGTCCCATAGTTTCTTGTTTGAATCTTCACCTAAGCCATTCAACAACATCGAATTTGCAAGACAAATCCAAATCGTACTTCTTTCTCTTATTTCAAGTTTCTCACATTCTTCCATTGACATGCCTATCGACTGGGTACCTGGACAGAACACTGTCCATTGTTCTCAATCTACAAGAGGATCTTCCATTTTAAGCTTCCAAAGCTCAAAATTCTGGCCATTGAATTTTTCTATCTCTATTCTGGAACTTCTCGCCATTGTTTATCATGATCTTTGTTGATTTTTCATAGCATTAGGTTAAGCATGAAGTTCATTCCATTTTAAAAATTAACCATAACCATAAATGCTGCAGCAACCAAGATCACATGAAGAAGCACCATGCACAAGAACACAAGATATATCCTGGGAAACCCTTCTAAAAAAAGGGAGAAAAACCCAACCATATCCTTTGCTATACTCTTCAAGAGAAATACCTTTTCACCACCAATAATATCCTAGCACACAAGAGGTTTCACAAAACCCTAGAACTCTAGCACCCAAGAGAGGTGCACAACTTTGACCAAGAAGTGTACTTGCTGAAATTTCCAAAACTCACAAGTGTGTGTGTGTGTGTACAATGAAAGATTTCCTTTTACTTATATTAGACTTGTTCTGCCAACTAAAGTGTCTATTGGCACATTAGGGTCGACTTCACTTAGACATATTATTCATTTATTATTATTATAATTAATATTAATATTAATATTAATTATCTTTTACAATTTATCTTTAGACACAATAAGATAGGGCCGACCTGTACCCTTTACACAATAACTAGGGTTACAGGTAGGTCTGACTCTTGAACAACATATAGCAAAGGATATGATACACCCACTAGTGCTCATCCACTAGGGGCACATCCATAGGGATGCCATGGACCTGATTCACTGCATTACACAGATGAACCAGGTCTTCACACGCTCACATGTGCTCGTCCATAGGCACGTCTTCTCTACAGATCTGCTTTCCTACTCCACCAACAAGAGGATCATATGGAGTATTCTCATCAACTCTGGTGCTGCTCAGAGGAGGCCATCACATCATCTTCATTTATGTTCTCATGATGATGTGCCCAACACTTTTGGGATTTCCCACATTCACCTTGTGCTTAGCCACAGGCACGTCCTAACTCAACATATCGCTCTTACATCAGATAATCATCTGGATTTCTTCTCACTCATGTCATGGAGGAGGCCATCTTTACATTCCTGACTTTGTCCCAGGCAGGAACCATGAACCCTTCATAGGGGATTTCTCTCAGGTTTTTGTAAGCTGAGAGAAAGACTTCACATGGCTGCTATGTTCCACATATCACAGGTTTGTAAGCTGGAGGATGTCTCCCATAGTTGCATTCATCAACACCCCCTCTCAGCTAAGGAGACATTCTTCATTTAGCCAAGTCTCATACCAATGTACTCTGAATTTTGTTTTTGGCTAAGATCGTCCATACTCCCTCTTAACTCAGAAGGAGTTCTTCACCAAGTAAATGTTTGGTGTAGAAGTTTGTAGTCTGCTCAGGTAGAGAAAGGTACTACAAATATACAATTTTCTTATGCATCATATCTTTGACATAAGAAAAAATTATCTCTTTGTGTGACAATCCATTAGGAAGCTTTGGGTTCTTTAAGGAGCTTTATATATGGTTTTTTGTCATCATCATAGGAACCATCTCATGGTCAAGTAGATCTTTCGGAAGTATGTGAAGCCACATTGCTTTGCACACTTACTGCTACATATATACTCTGTCTCTGGTGCACTTAGGGCTACAGAGTTATGTTTCATGTTGCAATAGGAAACGATGGAAGACTTCAAGGTAGAGCATCAACTGGAAGGGTTTTTCTGGTTCACTAAAAAATTTTATCAGTCATTTGTCATACCATTTTTCCCAAGGAGTAATGAATCATACTCAGATTCTTCATCTTGAATTCATAAATTTAGGATTACTTGTAGTAACAACACTTTATTAATATGTCATCAGGAACAGGCTTTCACCACCAATACTGCAATGATATAGGTGTGGATCTCCATCACTTTTGTTTTGAGATCCAGACTTATCAAGAATCCATTTATCTGATATGGTTTCCAACTCATGGGTGGAAGTGTATCTGGTTTACTAGATCAAATGTTTCATTATGGACAAGTCCCTCTGTTTGTGAGAAACCTTTGGCTATAGATCACATTTTGTATTTCCTTGATACTTTCATCGGCTGCATGTTGTACCATAGGTTTTCTCCTTTTGGTCCTTGAATAATATCTTAAGTATCGTCTTAAAGTATACTGATATTCTTTTGTTATGAATTTTGGCCATATTGGTTTTCTTGTAGATTTTCTAAGACAGGGAGTCTTATCATCAATGAAGTGGCTCATATTTGAAGGATAGCTTGAAAAAATCTTTTGCTTTCTTGGAATGTGCCTTGAGAGGCTTGTATGTTTCTTTGCCTCTTGCACAGTGAGTCTAGGTAGGCATTTTATGCCTTGCTGTAATATCACTGAACATATCAACTGGAGCAATTGGAATAATGTCTTTCTCCCTCTGAACTGCTAAAGGGGGAGGAGGTATAGTCTTATGGTCAATCTCCATCTCATATTTTCTGGATCTTTGAAAAAGTATCTCTTCTTCAAGGACAACGTTTTTCCTTGTCTCAATCTATCTCTGACCAGGGATGTCGATTTGGAATGTTTTGAAGATTCATTGTATCCCTCTTTTAAGAATACTTTTTATGCTTTGTTCTTGCATAAGGAACAATGTTTTGGACTCTCGTACCAGGGATAATGGTCCAAGTTTTGAAATCTCTTTTAATATAAGGAGTGATATGCAATCCACTATAAAAATTTAGAACATATATATTTTACCTATTTTGTAGCAACGTTCTTCTTAGAGAAAATACTTCTCGTTTCTCCTTTATTCATTTTCTTGAGGTGGATCTGGATCAATGTCGGTAGTGGTAGCATATTATTTTCCCTTCTTCCTGGTTGGACAATGTTTAGCAATATGTCCAATCTTTTCACATTTGTAGCATTGAACTTTTGAGGCATCTCTTCTTCGATATCTTGAGTTTGATGAAGACTTTTCTTCTTTGAATGTTTTCCTGAAGTTTCTTTTGAATCTTCCTCCTTTTTTGGTATGAAGTGCAAGAGAATGATTTTCTTCTGGGTAATCTTCCACTCCTCTATTTCTGAGTCTTAGTTCTTCTTGAGTACAATCTATCCATAGTCGCTCAAAGGTTGGTAGAGTTTCTCTTCCATTGATACTCTGAAGGAAGGGCTCCCATGATTTTGGAAGATTCTAGAGAGTAGTTAAGACAAGTTCTCTATCAGACATGTTTTCTCCAATTGTCTCTATTTTTTCTTTAACCTCTAATAAATTAATGAAGAAATGTGCAATTGTGTCATCTTTCGTCATCTTAGTACTTTGGAGTTGACTTCTCAAGGAGAGAGCTCTGAGAGTGTTGTCACTTTCAAACATTTCTTTCAATGTTTTATACATATCATAGGCAGTCTTCAGATTTGCAATCTAGGGCAAGAGATGATCTCTTACTGAGTAGATGATTATTTTCCTTGCTCTAACGTCATCTTCTTTTCTTACTTTCTTCTCTAATTCAGTTGTCGTTTCTGGTAGAGTTTTAGTGGTTGCATCCAAAAGATCGTCTTATTCAAGAGTGACTAGAAGATTTGATTTCCAAGGGTTGAAGTTGCTTGCTCCATCAAGCCTATCTTCCATTGGAGTTACGTTCTTCATATTTTCTTGAATCCTTGTAGTCTAGATTCTGTTTGGACTTATGACTGCCAACAATCAATTTGATAGTATCACAAGGATGCTTGCTGATTCAGAACAATGTTTCTTCAGAAAACCAAAAATATTATGCAAGAAATTTTGGCACCCTAGAAACCCTAGAGCCAAAAAATCAAAATTTATTGGAATTAAGTTCTAAGAGCTTCTGGAGATGCGCTGGAAGAGGTCGTACTCTTCTATGTTGGAATTAGCCTCAGCGTCCAAGTTTCAGAGGCTGAAACACTTCAAGAAGGGAAAACAATATGCCACCATTACCGACATTGATCCAGACTTTTCATAGCATTAGGTTAAGCATGAAGTTCATTCCATTTTAACAATTAACCATAATGATAAATGTTGCAGCAACCAAGATCACATGAAGAAGCACCATGCACAAGAACACAATATATATCCTAGGAAACCCTTCTCAAACAAGGGAGAAAAACCCAACCAAATCCTTTGCTATACTCTTCAAGAGAAAGACCTTTTCACCACCAAGAATATCCTAGCACACAAGAGAGTGCACAAAACTCTAGAACTCTAGCACCCAAGAGAGGTGCACAACTTTGACTAAGAAGTGTACTTGTTGAAATTTCCAAAACTCACAAGTGTGTGTGTGTGTGTGTCTACAATGAAATATTTCCTCTTACTTATATTAGACTTGTCCTATCAACTAAAGTGTCTATTGGCACAATAGGGTCAACTTCACTTAGACATATTATTTATTTATTATTATAATAATTACTATTACTATTACTATTAATTATCTTTTACAATTTATCTTTAGACACAATAAGATAGGGCCGACCTGTACCCTTTACACAATAACTAGGGTTACAGGTAGGTCTGAATATTGAACAACATATAGCAAAGGATACGATACACCCACTAGTGATCATCCACTAGGGGCACATATATAGGGATGTCATGGACCTGATTCATTGCATTACATAGATGAACCAGGTATTCACGCGTTCACCTGTGCTCGTCCACATGCACGTCTGCTCTACAGATATGCTTTCCTACTGCCACCAACAAGAGGATCATCTGGATTCTTCTCCTTAACTCTGATGTTGCTTAGAGGAGGCCATCACATCATCTTCATTGATGTTCTCATGATGATGTGCCCAACACTTTTGGATTTCCCACGTTCACCTTGTGCTTAGCCACATGCACGTCCTAAATCAACAGATCACTCTTACATCGGATAATCATTTGGATTTCTTCTCACTCACGTCATGGACAAGGCCATATTTACGTTCCTGAATTTGTCCCGGGCAAGAACCATGAACCCTTTATAGGGGATTTCTCGCAGCTTTGTAAGTTGAGAGAGAGACTTCACATAGCTGCTATGTTCCACATCTCATAGGTTTGTAAGCTGGAGGATGTCTCCCATAGCTGCATTCATCAACACACGATTTATGACTTACGACTCTTACTGTACCTAGGGTTTATTTCTTAGATTCAATATTGGAAAATCAATATCTGATATACTCTCCAAAGAATAACATCGTTATGATAAATCACTTGTCAGGGAAGACCTAAGCTCTGATACCACATGTCAAGAAATGAAAGACACTTCCACACTATTCCTAGAGGAAGAGAAGAATAATTTAATCAAGAATGAAAATGACACAAGAAATCACACATTACACTAAGATTTTACCTTGGAAACCCTTAACCGGGAAAACCAACATTCCTTTAAGTGTTCTTCTCTCTTGTTGTCTTATTCAATCAAAATAAAAGGTTACATGTCTAACCTTGGTCCACATCTAAGAAACAATCAACATCATACCCTCTTTCCTGCGCAATAACAATCCTGTAGCCAATCCGACTTACATATGCATAACTAACGACCTCTAAATATTGATCAAAATGATCAATCAATCAATATGTGATTTACCATGCATTATCCTTTACGACCTTACAAGACGTCTCTTTATAGGTTTTACAATAGGAAAACCCTAAAGATTGGAGCCTAAAAACGGTTACAGATCCATGCATATCATTGGCTACAAATCCTGTAAATCCCGAGATTTTGTTACAGTCGACTATCGTTCAACCTTCATTCAGTCTCTAGTCAATGTCTCACACCTGCACTTTGACCTCTTGTCAGTTGAATTGTCGTCAATATCTTTGACTTCGATTTTTCTCGATCGACTTCCTTGACCTTTGACTTGTTGTCGATCCACCTCAACCTTGACTATTGTCGATCCACCTCGACCTTCGACCATTAGTCGATTCACCTCAACTAGACTTTCACTGCAAAGAATATCACAACCCAACAACATGAAGTTGAGGAGGAAAAGAAAGTTTCATGGATTTTAGAGCTGCAGAAAGTGTGATTGTTCTATGGTTTATAAGGTTATCCACGAGCTTCAGAAGGATAATTCACATATATCCACAGGCCAGTGAAGAACAAAGTGTGTACATCCACGAGGTTACATAGAAAAGAGCGTGGATCTATGAAAAGTTTAGAAAAAAGGGTTTAAAGAGATATTCATCCCGGGTTATTGAGGTCGAGGTTGGTTTGATATCTAAAGAACCAAGTCAGTTACAAAGTGTAAAGGTATGTCTATATGCTAATGAGGTTATAGCTCAGTGATGTTGTGGAGCATACTTGCGGCATGACTTTGTGAGTTTTTGTATATTCCCTCTTGGATGCATGATATCTATTGTAGATCATGATTTGAGGTAGATATGTTGATGCACATTGCTAGTGCATAACTAGGTTATATTGATATTTCTTGTGGTGCATTGTGAGAATCATTTTCTAGTGGTCTTGGTATATGATTGACTTATGAATGGTACATATTTAAGGCTACATAACAATGAGGTTTTGGCACATGGTTTGATGTAACAGTTGATGGTTTTTGGTTTATGGATGGTATGATGTATTGCTAGAGGCCCTTTGTTGGTTAGCTTGGAGTATGTATTTTGTGCATGGTTGATGCACTTGTTGTGGTACAGATTGGTACTTGGTTGTGATTGGTATATTCTTGGTAGAGGCATGTGTGGGTGATGGTTGTGAGTTGTTATGAACAATTTTTTTTATGCACATTTTGGTGATATTTTTCATATGGTTGAGAGTTGTTTTGGTGATTGGTCTTGGTGATTAAATCTGGTTTGGATGATGAGATTATTTTTATGAATTTTTGGTATAGGTTGTTTGGTATAGGTTGTTACAGGTTGTTGTTACAGGTTTTACAGTGACAGTTTGCCAAAAATAAAGATAGTGACAATGAAACTGGGAGATTTTTATAGTAGTCTGTGCATTGTTGAGAGGAGAGGCGCAGACATCCATGAGTTGAAGTAAAGAGAGCCGCAGAAATCCATGTGGTGCAGCGTAGACAAGTCATAGATCTGTAGGAAATATTTGAAGAAGGTTAGTACAAGTTGTGACAGGTTTGATAGTGATAGGTTGTGATAGTGAAAGCTATAGTGTATGTGATTCAGTGATAGTGACAGGTCATCTACATTTGGAATATATATTACAGGGTGACAGGACAGGAAAGGAAAGGGGGTTGCAGCCTCCTTCCACTTGGTGCCAGAGAATCAGGGAGTTAGAGTTTCCTTCAGGTTGGAGCCTGAGAACTAGGTGGTTGTAGCCACCTTCTGGTTGTAGTTGGAGAACTTGGGGGGTTGTAGCCTCCTTTTGGTTGAAGACAAAGAATTAGGAAGTTAGAGATTCCTTCAGGTTGGAGCCTGAGAAACTAGGGGGTTGGAGCCTCCTTTCAGTTGGTGTTGGAGAATTGGAAGTTGGTGCTTCCTTGAATATAATTCTTTGACATATAAGAAAATCACTCTGTGGTTTTCTCCCACATTGGTTTTCCACATAAATATTAGTGTACTATGTATTATGTGGATGCGTTTATTATTATTTATTATGCACTGATGGATGTTAATGTTTATGATATAATTATATATTGATGATGAACTGTTGAACATGGTTGAATAAGTTAAAGGAATATAAAACGTGGATTAAAGTGGTATAAATTGCTCATTATTGATTCACCCCCCTCTCAATAATCCAACAATTGGTATCAGAGCTGGTCCTTCAAGAAGCAGTCTGACCACTGGAAGGAGACCATGGATTACACTAGAATTTGGGTGCCACAATTTGATGGTGAGAACTATGAATTCTGGAGTAAAATCATGAAAACATATATACATGCACAGGTATTTGATATTTGGTGAGTAGTAGTAGATGGATACAAAGCACCCGCCACTCCTTCGATAAAAAAGGATGGAAAGAAACTTGAAGACAAGGATTCTAGAGCCAAAAATACTATCCTAAATGGGTTGAATGAATTAGTATACACCAAGGTTGTGCACAGTGAATCCACAAAAGAAATATGGGACAAACTGAAGAATATCTACGAAGGAGATTCCAAAGTTAAAGGAGACAAACTTCAAACCTTTAGAGCCAAGTTCGAACAATTAAAGATGAAGGAAGATGAAAACATTACCTCTTACCTCCTATGAGTTGATGAGACAATCAATGCCATTAGGTTTGGGAAAAGAGATGAAGAACCGTTCATTGTTCAAAAAGTGATGAGGTCTCTACCTATGAGATATGACGCAAAGATTTCAGCCCAGGAAGAAAGAGCATATCTAGACACTTTGAGCATGGATGAGCTACATGGGATATTCACTTCTTCACTTCTTATGAAATGATAATAGAACAAGAGAACCCAATTACAAAGGAAGCATCATTCAATGCATCCAAGAAGAAAAAAAAAAAGAGCAAGCAAAAACCAAAGCCAGAATGTAGTTGCAATGATGACTCAGAGGAAGATGAGGAAATGGAAAACTTTGTAAGAAAGTTGCAAAAAGGAACTAGTAAATACAAAGGTAAGCTTCCATTGGAATGTTTTAATTATGGTAAAATTGGTCATTTTGAAAATTAGTGTCCTTATGCCAAGAAGTCAGATAGTGATGAAGAGGAAGATCCCAAGAAAGAAAAGAAATATCAAAAGGGAAACATAAAAGACAAAAGGAAAGTCTTCAAGAAAAATATCTACTCAAGAGAAGAGAGTTCCTCATTTGATGAAGATGATGAAACTGATAGTGATTCAAAAAAGGTATTATTTATGGCTAGGGAAAATCAAACAAGAAACTCTGATGGTTCCAAAGAAGAAGGCAGAGTCGATCTCAGAGAAGAATTAATTAGTGGATTAGAAGAACTAAGGAAATAAAGAAAGAAAAACAAGTCACTCAAGGAAGAACTAAAAGTAAAAGGAGCCCAGAATCTCAACTCAGAGGAAGTCAAGAAGATAATTACGAAGTTTAAATTCCAGGTAGAAGAGGAAAAAAGGATTGATGAAATAATCAGAAGTCATCTAGAAGAGAAGGAGAAGATGATTGAAAGGTTGGAAGCAGAAGCAGTCACTCTGAGAAAAGATCTTCAAAAAAAGGACATGCAACAAGATAGCACCAAGACATTGGATAAGATCATCAACAATCAAAGGACATACTATGACATGTCCAGACCAAGATACAACTAGATGCATACTGAGAAAGGTTCAAGCTCCATGACGAAAGAAACAAAACAAAAGAGTTATGCAAAAGTTCTCAAAGGAACGAATCATGGTCAACAATAATAATAAATGAATGAATAAAAAAGACCTTCTACATTCAAGCAACAAATAAACATGAATCATGATCAACCAAGACATGAACCCATAAGGACTACACCACAAACAAGATCGTTCACTCCCAGGTATGTAAATTTATTTTATGGTCATTGTTTTTATTGTACTAACTTTGGACATAAGGTTGTAGATTGCAGGGCTTATGAAAGAAATGATCATGCAATAAATGCTTATGTGGCCCCACAAAATATTGAATGTTACAAATGCCACGACTATGGACATATATATGGAAATTGTAGAAGTGTGATAATGCCTCCCATGAAAGAATATATTGATGATAGACAGAAGAAGGATTAGAGAAGAAGTGAAAAACAAGAGGAGCAGGTAAATTAAGAACAGGTCCAAGGAATCATACTTTCAGGATTTGTAGCAACACAAGATAATGGTGAATTTACAGGTAAAGAGGAAAGTGTCGAAATTCAAGTAGAGGATGAAGAATATGTAAAAAATTAGGATGATGACATAATTCAGAAAGAGAAAGAAAAGGAAGATGTATCCACAGATGAAGAGGAAGATGACTATGCATTAGAGAGGGTATTTTTCTGAGCCATCCATCTTAGAGAATCCCATGTAATATGAATAATAGATAGGAGGAGTCTATGTAGTAGCTGAGACAGATAATAGAACTAGCCTTCGAGCAACTTACAGAGTTCAAGTAGACAGACTTAGAGCATTCAGTTAGCAAAAGTACAGTATGACATATTGATTCGTTTGAAAATTACACAGGAAAATGTCTATGATTGTATTCCGACAAATATGTCTTCAACACATGTCGTTCCAAATACGCAGAGTTTGGTTTATTTATAGAGAAGACCAGTGGACACAATTGACATTTGATGATCAATTACAATAGTGAATGATTCATGATAGTACAAGGGTAGATGGGTCAACATTGTGGACATTTGAGTAGTAGAGTCTTGGATAGTATTGACATAGATGGATTCATAGATTGGTTCAGAGAGTGGTTCAAAGAATGACTCAGAGATTGGTTCAGAGAATGTTGGATGATTATTTGAATTCTTACATTCTTTTTTGTTTGCTAGTTTGTCTGTGACCTGCGGGACTAGCTTGTGTCTTGAGAAATCATGACTCAGGGGCATCTAAGCCATCAAAATCACTCGGGGATCTCACCTAACCTGAGCCATACCAACCCTTAACGTGGCTGGATTTTTTTTCCCTGCAGGTTTTGAACCAGTGAATTAACATCACTGAGTGCCTTAACAACACACCCTGTCATCGATTGTCCTACACCTCAGGGACTGAATGATTACATTTTGAGTGCTTAATATTGAATTCTTTTTATATGTCATTTGAATTACACGAGGAAGCACCAATGGAAAATAAATCCAAAAGAAGCAGGTATAGTTTCAGGAGGAGACATATCAACAGGGGGAGTTAATTCTTTGTCAAAGGGAGAGAGAGAATAATCAGAGGTATGAATACAAGAGGAGAAGCCCCAAGGAGAGCTCAATAAAGAGGAGCAACCCCAAAGGAAGATATCCTTTTCCATTGATTTCAAAGAGGGAGAGATAAAAACATTGATGAGGAGAGATGATCAAAGGGGTAGAATGAGCATGAGTGTTGTCATGACTAATTGTTTCCATCAATGCCAAAGGGGGAGATTGATAGACAATTGGTTTAGATTGATGGACAATTTGTTTGGATAGTTGGTTGTCATTGATGTAAACCCTTGGAGTATGATATTTTAGATTGAAGTCAACTCTTAGAGATTGATTTCAACCCTTGAGTATGTCTGGTATCACATTCCAATATCCCTAGAGGTGTGGTTAAGGAACTCGAGCTTATTTGAAGAATAACGTAATGAAGATCAATGAATTTGCAGTTGAGACTATTCTAGATGGATATTACATGTTGTGTTGTTTCCGATGATATGTGGTACGTCACGTAGTTCCTCATAGTTAAATATATATGGCTTAGTGAAGTTGGAGAACCCTCATGAGTTATCTAGAATCCCCTAGAAGGTCAAAGAAGTCAATTATTCTAGAATCTCCTAGAAGAATTTTACTAGTCAAAGTGGATGTAACTAGGATTTAATCATGAGTAAAGGTGTTGCAATAAGAAAATAATTAAAAACAAATTAGTTGCAACAAGAAGTGATGAGTTTACTAATTATGGATAAAGTGGTTGCAAGTGGGTAAAGTAGTTGAAAGTGGGTTATCCCTAAAAGAGGGAAGTTGGGTAAAACAGTTAGAAGATGATCCCTAATTGAATCCACTTAGAGAGTATAAATAAGAGAGCACGAGACTCCTATTAGCACCTATTGAACTTAGTTGAATATCTATTTTGTGAAAGGTTATTTGCAGGTATAATTGAGAAATGTGAGGTTGCATGAAGGTGAGGACGCAAAGAAAGTTTGAAGAATTTTTTTTGGAGCTGCAAAAAGTGTGACTGTTCCAATTTTTTTAAGGTTATCTGTGAGCTTCAGAAGGAGAAGTCGCGTACATACGCAGGCCAGTGAAGGAAAAAGCACACAAATTTGCGAGGTTACAGAGCAAAGAGCATAGATCTGTGAAAATATAAGAAAAAGGGTTTAAAGACATATTCATCCCAGGTTGTTGAGGCTGAGCTTGGTCTAAGATATGAAGCACTAGGTCAATTACAAAGTGTAAAGGTATGTCTATATTCTTATGAGGTTATAGCTCAGTGATGTTGTGGAGCATGCTTGAGGCATGACTTTGTGAGTTTTGGTATATTCCCTCTTGGATGCATGATATCTATTGTAGAGCATGATTTGAAGCAAATTTGTTGAGGCACATTGATGGTGCATATCTAGGTTATATTGATATGTCTTTTGGTGCATTGTGAGAACCATTTTCTAGTGGTCTTGGTATATGATTGTCTTATGAATGGTACATATTTAAGGCAACATAACAATGAGGTTTTCACACATGGTTTGATGTAAGGGTTTATGATATTCATTTTATGGATGGTATGATGTATTGCATAGACATCCATGTGTTGCAGTAGACATCCATGTGTTGCAGTAAATATATATGTGTACATCCGCACATTACAATGTAGACCAATCACAGATATGTAGGAAATATTTGAAAAAGGTTGGTGCATGTTGTGACATGTTTTCAGTGATAGGTTTGACAATGACAGGTTGTCACAATGAAAGCTACATGTTATGTGATTTGGTGATAGTGACAAGTCATCTACATTTGGAATTTATATTACAGGGTGGCAGGACGGGACAAGGAAAGGGGGTTGTAGCCTCCTTCCAATTGGTGCCGAAGAATCAGGGAGTTAGAGCTTCCTTAAGGTTGGATCCTGAGAACTAGGTGGTTGTAGCCACCTTTCGGTTGTAGCCAGAGAACTCAGGGGGTTTTATCCTCCTTCTGGTTGGAGCTAGAGAATTAGGGAGTTGGAGCTTCCTTCAGGTTGGATCCTGAGAAACTAGGGGGTTGGAGCCTCCTTCCAGTTGGAGCTAGAGAATTGGAAGTTGATGTTTCCTTGAATGTAATTCTTTGACATATAAGAAAATCATTATGTGGGTTTCTCCCGCATTAGGTTTCCACATAAATATTGGTGTACTATGTATTATGTGGATGTGTTTATTATTGTTTATTATGCACTAATGGATATTAATGTTTATGATACAATTATATATTGATGATGAACTGTTGAATATGGTTGAATAAGTTAAAGGAATATAAATTGTGGATGAAAGTGGTATAAATTGCTCATTACTGATTCACCCCTCCTCTCAGTAATCCAACACCAATTGGGACCTTTCATCAGGTAAACTTGTGATATTGATGATGGGAAATTTTCTTGCATAAACACACAACCACAAAATATCAATAATGCCACCAACTAATAGCCTCATATCTACTATTGAAAATTTATAAAATAAGAAACAAAAAAGAAACACTAATGTTGGGCACATAAATTTGAAAATATATTTGAAAAGTTTGCACAAAACAACTCAAACAACCTCAAATAGAGTAATTTTTCTAGTGACCAATAACACCATGGAAACAACACCAAAATATTTGATTTAGAGATTATATATGTGAAAGTATGATCACAAAGCATACCATCATGAACATCGAAGAAAAAAAATCATAAGTAGCAATGAGATAGGTAGAAAAATTGCACACCCGCTTTGAAACCATACTAAAATCACAATTATAAAGAGGGGATCAAATGGAACCAAAATGCCAACCCAAAAACCTATAGTAGAGAAAAACAACACTAAAGGAATGCGTTAGGGTTAGACTGAAAGGGCACTAAAGAGAGAATGATTCCCAAGAATGAGTGTGCTACACATGAGATACATAAATGAACATAAGAGAGAAAATATACCAACCACAATATAACACCAAAGATGCAAAGTTTTCGTAGGCTAAGTGTTACATTTATTCTAAGTTTATTGCTTTCATTAGTTTTTCTCTTAGTGAGTTTGGCAAGCCTTCCTTTGGAATTTTGGATTACAAATTCTCCCACGGCCATTACTAATACTCTAGATAGGTTTATTTTCTTGGGCCCTTTGAATGGTGGTATGTCAACCTTTGGGCCACTGTTCAAATTTGCATCTATATTGATTTCAGCAAGGTTCACCCTACAAAAATATCATTGGATTATGAAGACCATAAGTAGTCATGATTATTGAACTACGAACATAGAACTTTCTATTGTAGACACTACCAACAATATCACCTAGTAGTCTTATCCAAAAGCAAATGCTTTCAAGGACCAAAAAAGAATAAAATGTAAACACACTTGGTGGAAGGATTTGTTCACTAAATGCCTCTAGGTGGAAGTAATTAAGAAACATTGTGCCTTAAAGAAACAATATGCCCTAGTGTTAGTGGATAATGCACATGGCTCAAGGCCATTGCATATGTTAGATGTCCCTAATCTACCTCATGATGGGATTAGATATCATTATGAGCTATTGATAGAAAAGAGTCGTCTCCCTTGCAGAGGAATTTATCTACACTTGAGAGTGCTTCTAGAGGGTATCACAAGTGAACAAAAACACTTTGGATAATGGTAGTCAAGATTACATGGCATTTCATCTGCATATAAATACCCTATTTCAAAGGCCTAATGAAAATAACGTTGTAGATATTTGAAAGAAGGAATAGAAGGGAAACACTCTAGACTATATGACCATATGATAACTAGCTTAACAACGGTATTAAATGCATTTAAATGATAACTAGCTTAACACGGTATTAAATTCATTTAAATGATTAGTCACCAAACTTCCATCACTCATCCTCAGAAGATACAGTTTCTTTCTGAGAAACAACTTATTTACTAGATATTTTGACTGGTATAAGCTTCCCAGCTTGTCTCATAGTTTATTCGTTGAATCTTCACCTAAGACATTCAACAACACCAAATTTGCAAGACAAATCTGAATTGTACTTCTTGCTATTCTTTCAAGTTCCTCCCATTCTTCCATCGACATGCCTATCGGTTGGGTACCTGGACAGAACACTGTCCATTGTTCTCGATCTACAAGAAGATCTTCCATTTTAAGCTTCCAAAGCTCAAAATTTTGGCCATTGAATTTTTCTATCTCTATTTTGGAACTGCTCGCGATTCTTTATCACGATCTTTAACACAATTTATGACTCACGAATTTTACTGTACCTAGGGTTTAGTTCCTAGATTCAAGATTGGAAAATCAAGATCTGATATAATTGCCAAAGCATAACATTGCTATGATAACTCACTTGTTAGGGAAGACCTAAGCTCTGATACCACATGTCATGAAATGAAAGACACTTCCACACTAATCCTAATAGAAGAGAATAAGAATTTAATCAAGAATGCAAATGACACAAGAAATCACACAGTACACTGAGATTTTACCCGGGAAACCCTTAACCGGGAAAACCAACATTCCTTTGAGTGTTCTTCTCTCTTTTTGTCTTATTCGATCAAAATAAAAGGTTACATATATAACCTTGGTCCACACCTAAGACACAATCGACATCATACCCTCTTTCCTGCACAAGAACAACCCTGTAGCCAATCCGGCTTGCATATGCATGACCAACGCCCTCTAAACATTGATCAAAACGATCAATCAATCAATATGTGATTTACCATGCATTAACATATTCTACATTAACCTTTACGACCTTACAACACACCTCTTTATAGGCTTTACAATAGGAAAACCCTAAATATTGGATTCTAAAAATGGTTACATATCCATGCATATCATTGGCTACAAATCCTGCAAATCCTGGGATTTTGTTATAGTCGACGCCAAGTTAGTTTACCAGTCAACTACTGATCGACCTTCATTCAGTATCTAGTCAATCGTCCCATGCATGCACTTCGACCTCTTGTCAGTTGACTTTCCATCAATATCTTCGACTTCGACTTTGCTCAGTCAACTTCCTCAACCTTCGACTTGTTGTCGATCCACCTCAACCTTCACTATTTTCAATCCACCTCTAACTTTGAACGTTAGTCGATTCACCTCAACTAGACTTTCACTGGAAAGAATATAACAACCCAACAACATGAAGTTGAGGAGGCAAAGAAAGTTTCATGGATTTCAGATCTGCATAAAGTGTGACTGTTCTAGGGTTTCTAAGGTTATTCACAAGATTTGGAGGGAGAATTCACATACATCCATGGGACAGTGAAGAACAAAGTGTAGACATCCACAAGGTTATAGAGAAAAGAACATGGATATGTGAAAACATTAGAAAAATGGTTTAAATATATATCCATCCCAGGTTGTTGAGGTCGAGATTGGTCTGATATCTGAAGCACCAGGTGAGTTATAGAGTGTAAAGGTATGTCTATATGCTAACAATGTCATAACTCAGTGATGTTGTGGAGCATGCTTGTGGAATGACTTTGTGAGTTTTTGTATATGCCCTCTTGGATGCATGATATCTATTGTAGAGCATGATTTGAGGTAGATCTGTTGAGGCACATTGCTAGTGCATATCTAGGTTATATTGATATGTCTTGTGGTTCATTGTGAGAAGCCTTTGCTAGTGGTCTTGGTATATGATTGGCTTATGAATGGCACATATTTAAGGATACATAACAGTGAGGTTTTGGCACATGGTTTGATGTAACATTTTATGGTATTTGGTGTATGGATGGTATGATGTATTGCTAGAGGCCCTTTGTTGGTTAGGTTGGAGTATGTATTTTGTGCATGGTTGATGCACTTGTTGTGGTAAATGTTGGTAATTGGTTTTGATTGGTATATGCTTGGTAGAGGCATGTGTGGGTGATGGTTGTGAGTTGTTATGAACAAAATTTTTTTATGCACATTCTGGTGATTTTTTGCATATGGTTGAGATTTTTTTTGGTGATTGGTCTTGGTGATTAAATCTGGTTTGGATGATGAGATTATTTTTACATGTTTTTGGTATAGGTTGTTACAGGTTGTTGTTACTAGTTGATATGACAGGTTTTACAGTGATAGTTTGACAAAAACAAAGATAGTGACAATGAAACTGGGAGATTTTTGTAGTAGTCTGTGAGTTGTTGAGAAGAGAGGCACAGACATCCACGAGTTCAGTAAAGAGAGTTGCAGACATCTGCATGGTGCAACGTAGACATGTTGTGGATCTGTAGGAAATATTTGAAGAAGGTTCGTACAAGTTGTGACAGGTTTTCAGTGACAAGTTTGATAGTGACAGGTTGTGATAGTGAAAGTTATAGGGTATGTGATTCAATGATAGGTCATCTACATTTGCAATTTATATTACATGGCGACAGGACGGGGAAAGGAAAGGGGGTTGTATCCTCCTTCTGGTTGGTGCTGGAGAATCATTGAGTTGAAGTTTCCTTCAGGTTGGAGCCCGAGAACTAGGTGGTTGTAGCTGGATAACTCGGGGGGTTGTAGCCTCATTTTGGTTAGAGACAAAGAATTAGGGAGTTAGAGCTTCCTTAAGGTTGGAGCCTGAGAAACTAGGGGGTTGGAGCCTCCTTTCAGTTGGTGCTGGAGAATTGGGAGTTGGTGCTTCCTTGAATATAATTCTTTGACATATAAGAAAATCATTCTGTGGTTTTCTCTCGCATTGGGTTTCCACATAAATATTGGTGTACTGTGTACTGTGTATTGTGTGGATGTGTTTATTATTATTTATTATGAACTGATGGATGTTAATGTTTATGATATAATTATATATTGACGATGAACTGTTGAACATGGTTGAATAAGTTAAAGGAATATAAACTATGGATTAAAGTGGTATAAATTGCTCATTACCGAGTCATACCCCCTCTCAATAATCCAACAAATGGTATCAGAGAGGGTCCTTCAAGAAGAAGTCTAACCACTGCAGGGAGATCATGGATTACACTAGAATTTGGGTGCCACAATTTGATGGTGAGAACTATGCATTATGGAGTAAAAGAATGAAAACATATATGCATGCACATGGATTGATATTTGGTGAGCAGTAGTAGATGGATACAAAGCACCAACCACTCCTCTGACAAAAAAGGCTAGAAAGAAACTTGAAGACAATGATTCAAGAGCCAAAAATGCTATCCTGAATGGGTTGACTGAATTAGTATACACCAAGGTTGTGCACATTGAATTTGCAAAAGAAATATGGGATAAACTAAAGAATATATATGAAGGAGATGCCAAAGTTAAAGGAGACAAAATTCAAACCTTTAGAGCCAAGTTCGAACAATTAAAGATGAAGGAAGATGAAAACATTGCCTCCTACCTCCTATGAGTTGATGAGACAATCAATGCCATTAAAGGTTTGGGAGAAGAGATGAAGTAACCAATCATTGTTCAAAAAGTGATGAGGTCTCTACCTATGAGATATGATTTGAAGATTTCATCCCATGAAGAAAGAGAATATCTAGACACCTTGAGCATGGATGAGCTACATGGGATATTCACTTCTTATGAAATGAGAACAGAACAGGAGAACCCAGTTACAAAGGAAGCATCATTCAAAGCATCCAAGAAGACAAAAAAAAGAGCAAGCAAAAGAAAAAGTCAGAATGTAGTTGCAACGATGACACAGAGGAAGATGAAGAAATAGAAAACTTCGTAAGAAAGTTGCAAAAAGGAATAGGTAAATACAAAGGTAAGCTTACATTGAAATGTTTTAATTATGGTAAAATTGGTCATTTTGAAAATTAGTGTCCTTATGCCAAGAAGTCAGATAGTGATGAAGCGGAAGATACCAAGAAAGAAAAGAAATATCAAAAGGGAAACATAAAAGACAAAAGGAAAGTATACAAGAAAAATATCTACTCAAGAGAAGACAGTTCCTCATTTGATGAAGATGATGAAACCAACACTAATTCATAATAGGTACTATTTTTGGCTAGGGAAAATCAAACAAGAAACTTTGATGGTTCCAAAGAAGAAGGAGGATTCAATCTCAGAGAAGAATTAATTAGTGCCTTAGAAGAACTAAGGAAGGAAAGAAAGAAAAAAAAGTCACTCAAGGAAGAACTAAAAGTAAAAGGAGCCCAGAATCTCAACTCAGAAGAAGTCAAGAATATAATTCAGAAGTTGAAAGTCCGGGTAGAAGAGGACAGAAGGATTGAAGAAATACTTATAAGTCAGCTAGCAGAGAAGGAGAAGATGATTGAAAGGTTGGAAGTAGAAGCAATTACTCTGAGAAAATATCTTTAGAAAAAGGACATACAACAAGATAGCACCAAGACATTGGATAATATCATCAACAATCAAAGGACATAATATGACAGGTCCAGACCAGGATACAACCAGATGCAGACTGAGAAAGGTTCAAGCTCCATGACGAAAGCAACAGAACAAAAGAGTTATGCAAAAGTTCTCAAAGGAAGGAATCATGGTCAGCAATAATTAGAAAGAAATGAATACAAACAACCTTCTACATTTAGGAAACAATAAACGTGAATCATGATCAACCAATACAGGAACCTAGAAGGACTACACCACAAAGAAGATTGTCCACTCCCAGGTATGTAAATTTATTGTATGGTCATTGTTTTTACTGTACTAATTTTGGACATAAGGTTGCAGATTGCAAGGCTTATGAAAGAAATGATCAGGCAAGAAATGCTTATGTGGCCCCTCAAAATATTGAATGTTACAAATGCCACAACTATGGACACATAGATGGAAATTGTAGAAGTGTGATCAATCCTCCCATGAAAGAAAATATTGATGATAGACACAATAAGGATTGGAGAAGAAGTGAAAAATAGGAGGAGCGAGTAAATTAAGAACATGTCCAAGGAATCATACTTTTAGGATCTGTAACAACACAAGATAATGATGAATTTACAGGTAAAGAGGAAAGTGTCAAAATTCAAGTAGAGGATGAAGAATATGTCAAAACTTAGGATGATGATAGAATTCAGAAAGAGAAAGAAAATGAATATGTATCCGCAGATGAAGAGGAAGATGACTATGCATTAGAGTGGGTATTTTTCTGAGCCATCTGACTTGGAGAATCTCAGGTAATATGAATATTAGATAGGGGGAGTCTATGTAGTAGCTGAGACAGATCAGAGAACTAGCCTTTGAGCAACTTACATAGTTCAAGTAGACAGACTCAGAGAAATTAGTTAGCAAAATTACAATATGACAGATTGATTAGTTGGAAAATTACATAGGCAGATGTCTATGATTGTATTCAAACAAAGATGTCTTCAACACAGATTGTTCCAAATATGAAGAGTTTGGTTGATAGATAGAGAATACCAGTGGACACAGTTGACATTTGATGATCAATTGCAGAAGTGAAGACTTCATGATAGTACATGGACAGATGGGTCAACATTATGGACAATTGAGTAGTAGAATCTTGGATAGTATTGACAGAGATGGATTCATAGATTGGTTCAGAGAGTGGTTCAGAGAATGACTCAAAGATTGGTTCAGAGAATGTTGGATGATTATTTGAATGCTTACGTTTTTTTTTGTTTTCTACTTTGTCTTTGACCTATAGGACTAGCCTGTGGCTTGAGAAACTGTGACTCGGGGGAATCTAAGCCGTCAAAATCACCCTGGGATCTCTCCCGGCCTGAGCCACAACAACCCTTAACATGGTTGGATTTTTTGTCCCTTTAGGTTTCGAACCAGTGACTTAACATCACTGAGTGCCTAACAACACACTCTTTCATTGATTGTCCTACAACTCGAGGATTGAATGCTTACATTTTGAATGCTTGTTGGGACTTAGAAATGTCGTATTTCCATCCACCTTTCCCTTCATCAGTCTTCACATTTCATCACCCCATTAATCTTTCATGATACCATTTTCATAATTAAATATGGATTAAACCTTATTATTTTCCAAATCATTTATTTTAGTATTAAAAGGGAATTTGTGATTAAATATTAGAAAATTGACATGTTTTCATATATCTCAAACATGTGTGAGCTTTATCATGTGTAGGAATATGTGAAGGATTAATTCAAAAATACTTCTCGAATACTTCCTCCACCATTTCAAGATTTGAGGAGATAATTCAATCCTAATCCAAGAAGAAGATCATGGAGATTTGGTTGTCATATCTTATCCAAGATATATGAGAGATATGTGTGAGGATTTGAAGGGATTATATTTTGTAATAAAGGGAAATGGGTTGAGAGAAAAGTGGATCTGTAATTATGAGATGTTTATCTTATTTTCAAAGCTCTCATGTATAAAAGAGAGTGCCTTCTCTTCATGAGGAGGGAGAGAATCATTATTATGTAAATTGAGGAGAGGATTATTATTATGTAGATTAAGGGAATTGCTATGAGATAGGTTCTTGAGGAGAATTGTTATGATGTAGATTGGATTCATGAAGAGAGTCCTTTTGTAAACCTACCTGTTGAAGATTAATGCAAGTTTGGATTCAGTGATTTTGTCTCTCTCAGAAGTTATCATCTGTTGATATAAAAACTTCCATGTTGGCATCGGCAAGGGCCACTGATCCAACTTGGTAAGCTTATTGTAAATTGTTAGTGTAGATTTTCATTTCATATATTTGTTATTTTGATTTCATGTTATTTTGTTTGATTTCACTATTCGAATTTGGTGCAAAGTGTGGTAATGTAGGAACAATTGGATCTCCATATTTCTCCATACATGAGATTTAATGAGGCATCCCACTTGTTAGTTTAGTTGTTTCAGGGGATAGAATCAAAGTTCATATTTTCCTTTCACGAGCCATCAATGGACAGGTCCATCACCTGAGCAAGATATTTTGCTTGTTTACGCATTTTTCTTTCCAACTTTTGAGTTGTGTGAAGATTGTTATTTTTAAGAGTATGTTGGTTTCTAAATGGTTTTCTTATCTAATATATACTAAACAGACATAGGAACCTATCTGTTATCGGCACATATAGTGCATCAACTCCAGTGATTATGAATCTCAGTTGATAATTTATGTTTGGTAATATATTATGCAAATAATTGCACCAACAATGCTTAATATTGAATGTTTTTTATATGTCAGTTGAATTACATGAGGAAGCACCAATGGAAAATAACTCTAAAAGAAGCAGGTATAGTGTCAGGAGGAGACATATCGATAGGGGGAGTTAGTTATTTTTCAAAGGGAGAGAGAGAATAATCAGAGGTACGAAGACAGGGGGAGAATCCCCAAGGAGAGCTCAATAAAGGGGAGCAACCACAGAGGGAGATACCCTTTCCATTGATGTCAAAGGGGGAGAGATAGAAACATTGATGAGGAGAGATAATCAAAGGGGTAGCATGAGAATGAGTGTGGTCATGACTAAGTGTTTCCATCAATGCCAAAGGGGGAGATTGATGGACAATTGGTTTAGATTGATGGATAGTTGTTTTGGATAGTTGGTTGTCATTGATGTCAACCCTTGGAGTATGATATTTTAGATTGATGTCAAGTCTTAGAGATTTATGTCAACCCTTGAGTATGTCTGGTAGCACATTTTGGTATCCCTAGAGGTGTGGTTAAGGACCCTGAGCTTGTTTTAAGAATAATGTAATGAAGATCAATGAATTTGCAGGTGAGACTATTCTAGATGGATATTACATGTCGTGTTGTTTCCGGTGATATGTGGTATGCCACGTAGTTCCTCGTGGTTAAAGAGATATGGATTAGTGAAGTTGGAGAACCCTCATGAGTTATCTAGAAGCCCCTAGAAGGTCAAAGAAGTCAATTATTCTAGAATCTACTAGAATAAGTTTACTAGTCAAAGTGGTTGTAACTAGGAGTTAATCATGATTAAAGGTGTTGCAATAAGAAAATAATTAAAAAGAAATTAGTTTCAACAAGAAGTGGTGAGTTTACTAATTATGGATAAAGTGGTTGCAAGTGGGTAAAGTAGTTGAAAGTGGGTTGACCCTAAAAGAGGGAAGTTGGGTAAAACAATTAGAAGATGATCCCTAAAGGAATCCACTTGGAGAGTATAAATAAGAGAGAAAGGGAATATTATTAGCACCTATTTAAATTAGTTGGATATCTATTTTGTGAAAGGTTATTTGCAGGTATAATTGAAAAATCTGAGGTTGCGTGAAGTTGAGGAAGCAAAGAAAGTTTGACGAAAAATTTTCGGAGCTGCAGAAAGTGTGACTGTTCCAGGGTTTCTAAGGTTATCCATGAGCTTTAGAAGGAGAATTCACGTACATACGTCGTCTAGTGAAGGACAAAACACGAACATTCACGAGGTTACAGAGAAAAGAGCGCGGATCTGTGAAAAGATGAGAAAAAGGGTTTAAGGACATATTCATCCCAGGTTGTTGAGTCCGAGGTTGATCTGAGATTTGAAGCACCATGTCAGTTATAGAGTGTAAAGGTATGTCTATATTCATATGAGGTTATATCTCAATGATGTTTTGGAGCATACTTGATGCATGACTTTGTGAGTTTTGGTATATGCCCTCTTGGATGCATGATATCTATTGTAGAGCATGATTTGAGGAAGATTTGTTGAGGCACATTGTTGGTGCATATCTAGGTTATATTGATATGTATTTTGGTGCATTGTGAGAACCATTTTGTAGTGGTCTTGGTATATGATTGGATTGTGAATGGTACATATTTAAGGCTACATAACAATGAGGTTTTTGCACATGGTTTGATGTAAGGATTTATGGTATTCATTTTATGGATGGTATGATGTATTGCTAGAGGCCCTTTGTTGGTTAGATTAGAGTATGTCTTTTGTGCATGGTTGATGCACTTGTTGTGGTACAGGTTGGTACTTGGTTGTGATTGGTACATGCTTGGTAGAGGCATGTGTGGGTGATGATTGTGAGTTGTTATGAATAGTTTTGTTTGATGCACACCTTGGTGATATTGTGCATATGGTTGAGAGTTGTTTTGGTGATTGGTATTGGTGATTAGATTTGGTTTGGATGACGAAATTATTGTTATAGATTGTTGGTACAATTGTTTTGGTACAAGTTGTTACAGGTTGTTGGTACAATTTATTTTTGACCGGTTTTACAGTGACAGTTTGACATAAATACAGATAGTGACAGTGAAACTAGGAGAGTTTTGTAGTATTCCGCGAGTTGTAGAGAACGGAGGCGTAGACATCCAAGAGTTGTGGTAAAGAGATCCGCAGCCATCTGTGTGTTACAACGTAGACAGGTCACAAATATGTAGGAAAGTTTTGAAAAAGGTTGGTACATGTTGTGATAGCTTTTCAGTGATAGGTTTGACATGACAGGTTGCGACAGTGAAAGCTACAGGTTATGTGATTTGGTGATAGTGATAGGTCATATACATTTGGCATTTATATTACATGGTGGTAGGATGGGACAAGGAAAGGAGGATTTAGCCTGCTTCTTGTTAGTGTCAAAGAACCAGGGAGTTGGAGCTTCCTTCATGTTGGAGCCTGAGAACTAGGTGGTTGTAGCCGGAGAGCTCAGGGGGTTGTAGCCTCCTTATGGTTGGAGCCAGAGAATTAGAGATTTGGAGCTTACTTCAGGTTGAAGCCTGAGAAACTAGGGGGTTGGAGCCTCCTTCCAGTTGGAGCTAGAGAATTGGAAGTTGATGTTTCCTTGAATGTAATTCTTTGATATATACGAAAAACATTATGTGGGTTTCTCCCACATTGGGTTTCCACGCAAATATTGATGTACTATGTATTGTGTGGATGTGTTTATTATTGTTTATTATGCACTGATGGATGTTAATGTATATGATACAATTATGTATTGATGATGAATTGTTGAATATGGTTGAATAAGTTAAAGGAATATAAATTGTTGATGAAAGTGGTATAAATTGCTCATTACTGATTCAACCCTCCTCTTAGTAATCCAACACCAATTGGGCCCTTTCATCAGGTAAACCTTTGATATTGATGATGGGAAATTTTCTTGCATAAACACACAACCACAAAATATCAATAATGCCACCAACTAATAGCCTCATATCTACTATTGAAAATTTATAAAATAAGAAACAAAAAAGAAACACTAATGTTGGGCACATAAATTTGAAAATATATTTGAAAATTGTGCACAAAACAACTCAAACAACCTCAAATAGAGCACTTTTTCTAGTGAACAATAACACCATGAAAGAAACACCAAAATATTTGATTTAGAGATTATATATGTGAAAGTATGATCACAAAGCATACCATCATGAACATTGAAGAAAAAAAATCATAAGTAGCAATGAAATAGGTAGAAAAACTGCACACCCATTTTGAAACCATGCTAAGATCACAATTATAAAGAGGGGATCGAATGGAACCAAAATGCCAACCCAAAAACCTATAGTAGAGAAAAAAACAACACTAAAGGAATGCGCTAGGGTTAGACCGAAAGGGCACTAAAGAGAGAATGATTCCCAAGAATGAGTGTGCTACACATGAGATACATAAATGAACATAAGAGAGAAGATATACCAACCACAATAGAACAACAAAGATGCAAAGTTTTTGTAGGCTAAGTGTTACATTTATTCTAAGTTTATTGCTTTCATTAGTTTTTCTCTTAGTGAGTTTGGCAAGCCTTCCTTTGAAATTTTGGATTACAAATTCTCCCATGGCCATTACTAATACTCTAGATAGGTTTATTTTCTTGGGCCCTTTGAATGGTGGTATGCCAAACTTTGGTCCATTGTTCAAATTTGCATCTATATTGATTTGAGCAAAGGCTCACCCTACAAAAATATCATTGGATTATGAAGACCATAAGTAGTCATGATTATTGAACTACGAACATAGAACTTTCTATTTTCGACACCACCAACAGATCACCTAGTAGTCTTATCCAAAGGTAAATGCTTCCAAGGACCAAAAGAGAAGAAAATGTAAACACACTTGGTGCAAGGATTTGTTCACTAAATG
The DNA here is from genome assembly GCA_009831015.1 of Picea engelmannii. Taxonomy (NCBI): domain Eukaryota; kingdom Viridiplantae; phylum Streptophyta; class Pinopsida; order Pinales; family Pinaceae; genus Picea; species Picea engelmannii. The sequence goes on from ML804490.1 coordinate 84,969, forward strand.
CCTCTAGGTGGAAGTAATTAAGCAACATTGTGCCCTAAAGCTCATGGCCACTCCATATGTTAGATGTTCCTAATATACCTCATGATGGGATTAGAGATCATTATGAGCTACTGATAGAAAAGAGTCTCCCTTGTAGAGGAATTTATCTACACTTGAGAGTGCTTCTAGAGGGTATCAAGAGTGAACAAAAACACTTTGGATAATGGTGGTCAAGATTGCATGGAATTTCATCTTCATCTAAATACCTTATTTCAGAAGCCTAATGAGAATAACACGGTAGATATTTGAAAGAAGGAATAGAAGGGAAACACTGTAGACTATATGACCATATGATCAAGGAATCATAAGAAAGATGCCCCTCCCTAACATCAAGTTTTGGCAAATAGAATATGAATGTAACATCTCTTATCATTACAACATGTTTCTTTTCTAGATCTTATATAGAGTTTAATAAAATCTTGTTTTACAATACCCAACTATATATTTAACAAAATTTCAATATGTATATCTTATTTATTAACATAAAATTATATTTTTTAAGAAAAAATACTTATATAAATTAATGTGTTATATATCAACTTACATCTATTTAAATAAATGTTTAAAATAATCAATAATTTGTAGAATAATTATAAATTGTATTTTAAACACTTTTTATTTAAAACAATCGTAAATTGTTTTTGTAAGTGATTGTATTAATCTTATATTTATTTAAAATAAATAAATAAAATTAAAAAATAAGTAGAATAATTATAAATTATATTTTAAATATTTTTATTTTTTAATATAATTGTAATTTTTTTTTTTTAATATTTATATCAATCTTATATTTACTTAAAATGTATTTCCTCTTATTCCATCTAACATCACATTATCTTGAAATTAGCCAAAATAAATATATTTTCTTTCACTTCATCTAACATCACATCATCATGTTTAAATTACCCAAAATAAATATATTTTCTCTTATTCCATCTCACATCACATTATGTTTAAGGTACAAGTGGGAATGGATAAGTACAATATATATGTTTCCACCGAAATAAAGCATATTGGCAACTTTTAAACAATTGGTAAACTTGGCCATTAACATTGTTATTGATTTCAAAAGCATTTTATATTGAAATAAATTTGGTGGACATCAGTTTTATAGAGCTGTTTGAGACTTTACAATATTCTAATGGAACCTTGCACATATCTATCATCATGTATGTCTGATCATATTCCTAACTTGAGAAAACAATGAACTCTTTGGGACCGTATAAGCCTGTTCACATGGAAAAAGTTTGATACTCCTTTTCTCAGTTTAATATACCTATCATTCTCAGTTCAGTGGTGGTAGCTATCTTTGATAATCTCCTTTAACTTTTTAAGGTGAGATGCTTAATGATATGTCACCTCACAGGGACCAAACTGAGATTCCTGCAATAAGATCAAGTAAAATTTTCATATCTATTCATGCAATAAGATCAATAAAATTTTCATGACTAGATATGATGTTAATTAATTCAGGCAGGCAGACAGGCATTTGGAGAAGTGAAGTGACTCCATTAAAGCTAAGTTGACCAGAATACTTTAGCCCAGAGATTCCCTTACATCTCCACATGAACAAATTCGATTCTGCATGCCATGTTGAAAATAATTAATGGCTATCAGTATGCCCTGCCTTTACCCACAGGCTATCCTGGTTTTCTACAGACATGTGGAATTTAACAGGCAAACTTCTACTCGAAACCGAACAGTACTGAATAAGAATATGAGGTAGTATTACTGTCTGGAAACCATTTGAGAATCTGAAAAGTGTGTCTTGTCCTTCTAATCTTTTCAATTCTACTGGTACTTTGTAGATCCCTGTTAGCGTTGTATTGAAGCGAGTCTCTTTCACCATGCATACATATTATAATATCAATATTAGGTTAATGAAATCTTGCATATGATAATATCAATATCTAAGTGTTAAAGCAGAGTTTGATAAGAGGGCATTTATAACTTTTCATTTTCAGTGGATCAAAACTCCTAGAGTTATAATTTTTTATTAAGGAAATCTGATAGAGATCTATTTTGATCAGGGAATTATCAGATTTCGAAAGGAATAGTTCTTGCATACGTGGATTGTGTGTTTGTTCTTTAGAGTTTGTTTTTCAAATATTCTTCAGGAATGACATGCAGCAATCGTCAGCATAATATTCTATAGTGCTACTACTAATTAGGGTTGAGCGTTTGTCCTGCTATCTTGTGTGCCACAACTCACTGCTTGTTTGTTGGTAGATCTTATATCACCGTTAAAAATATATATACAGAAGTTATCAAAATGGCTGGCCAAATGGTATGTTGTGGGGGTTGCAAATTGGTATTGAAATTAGACCTTAGATTTGACATAATTAACGCAATTTCTCTTTTTCTCAGAATTTTGATACGGAAGATTTAATGGGGACCTTCCTCAAAATTCAAATGTTTGATCACGTATAATTGTTTCCTCATTTTGAACTTTCATGTCCAGGCAAACGTAAACTGCCCCAGCTTCAAGCTTGTCATTGTAGGGGATGGTGGCACAGGTATATATAGATATGTGAATTAGTTACCATTTGCAGCGAAAGTTGTGTAACAAAAACTGGGATTGCAACAGTTTTTTTTTGGGGGGTGTACTGGTATAATAACATCATGGGTATTTTTCAGTGTTAAATCATTAATATGATCGCGTTTTTCTCCTGTATTTCACAGGCAAGACAACATTCGTCAAGAGACACTTGACAGGGGAATTTGAGAAAAAATATGAACGTAAGATAACGAACTCTTTTCATGGACTTGAATATAGTGACAGTTTTAGCTGTATTTGTTTGATTGCATAAATCAAAACGTTATTTGT
>ML804491.1:0-22660 GCA_009831015.1 Picea engelmannii
CAAGAGGGCTTCCCTTCCTTCCTCGTCACTGCATTTGAATTCTTTCCATGCCATTTCCTCTTGTCCTCTTTCCTTGAAGAGGATGATTCCCCTGACACACCTGCTTTTCTTGCTTCAATATACGTAGCTTGAACATAAACCTCATCAAGGTTAGTGGGTCCAAACATGAATACAGTGTTTCTAATATGCACAGGTAAACCTCCTATATACTTCATAAGGGTTCCATGTGTATGTAAAGGGATATTTAACATCAATGCCATTTTTTGAAAGCCATCTGTATACTCTTGCACTGTTTGTCCTTTTCTTAGTTTTAAAGATTGCCATTCAATTAATGATTTTTATTTATAACCCAAAGGATAGAATTGTTTCCTAAGTGCAGAAATGAAGCTTTGCCATGATGGAAATACATTACCCACTTGTTGCGTTTTGTTTTGCAACTTGTTTTACCACCAAATGAGAGTCGTGCCTGGAAGTCTCAAAGATGCCAACTTGATTTGTGTGGCCTCATCCTTGATCTGTTGCACACTGCAGTAAACCTCCATCTGCCTGACCCAATTTTCAAGTCTCTCTGCATTAACTACACCATCATATATGGGTAACTCAAATTTAACATCAAGTTTTAATAATGGCATTTCATTCTTATGCTTATGAACATGTTTATTTGCATTAGATTTAGAACTTGAACTTGAAGAAGAAGGAGAAGAAGGAGGTGATGATGGAGGTGAAGGAGGTGATGATGGAGGTGAAGGAGGAATATGAGGAGGATCCTCTTCCTCTTCACTTTTTCCCTTTGAAGATTCACCCAAAATTGGGCTTTTCCGTTCCAAGTAATCCTCGTACAAAACTTCCACCATCTCCGACATAGCAAGGAAAGTTTTTTGAAACTCTTTCTCATCAAAAGAAAGTCCCTCTTCCGATGCCATCTTCTCGCTGTGAGAAGCTCTCTTTCTCAATCCAATTAATAGATTCTCTTTAACAAGCTCGCCTTCACCACTCTATATCTTTTCCCTGGTTAACATGCAAAACTCAAATCCAAACGTCAACTAGCTCTGATACCACTTGATCCGAAAAGATCTTTTAATGACTATGGTTGAGTTTTTAATTACATTTTATTATTAACCATTTAAGAAGCTAATGAAAGAGGATGAAGATGAGAGAATATATCACAGCCATAATACAAAATACAGATCTGAACTGAAGCAACAAGAACAACAAACCATAACAAGAGAAGTGATAACGGAGTTCGGCACAAAATTGCCTACGTCTCCGGGCCTTTGTCTCAATGGGGGAGGCTTCTTTATTAATTCTTCAATGCTTGAAAAGTACATCAAAAGTACATCAAATGGACTTCATACTGATCTCATTGTGTTCTTCTCAACCTCAAAAATCCAAGGCAACTAACGGCACTGAAAAAGGCTGAGTATAGCCTCCGGAAATGGCCTCCAAAATTCTCTTAGTTCACTGATTTTTTCTGCATAAATAACACTGTTCTGCTTTAATTTGCATTAATTCGACCTCCTGGTGCAGTGAAAAATCTTTTGGTTAAATAATGTGAGGTTGTGGGATCAAATCCCAACAACCCACAATTTCTTGGCTTGAAATCTGCGAAATATACTTTAAAATATGGTTATATCCACTTGTGGCATAAAAATCAGGAATGAGTGCCTTATTATAAGGTTTGAAAACCATATAATAAAATCGTGGCACAAAATTATGTCTTGAGTGCACTTTTGTTTTTTGTTTTTGTTTATGGTTAATCAACCATATTTTACAAAGGTTTTTAACCCATGGCATAAGTCCGTGGCAAGAATATATTCGACGTGTTTTTATGGTTTGAACACCATATATTATGGCACAAGACATGGGAAATACCATATATAATATGGATAATAATAACCCCCAATATATAATACCAACTTAACCATATTTGTGGCATAAGATATGCATAAAGTGCTTTTAATATAGCATATCCAAACCATATTATATATGGTTTTATAACCATAATACCACAACGTGGCATACCATATCCCTTTTTAAATGGGTACTTTGTCCAGTTTATAAAATATTCGTGGCTTATCCACTTTAATGACCACAATATATATAGTTTTTAAAAATAACCATATATTATAATATATAATTCTTCCTTAAAATTTAATAACTTGTCATATTTTATCAATCTCAACATGCCACGTGTTGTCATGGGATTGGCCCATGTAGAAACCAGTCAGATGTCAAATGTCCACACAGAACTCTGCCACTTGTCACCTATGCCACTTGCCATGTGTCAATTATGCACTTTTCCATGTCACCTTGTTCATGCCACGTGCCAACTCCAGAATGTGCCACGTGTCCTTTGACCAGTTGACTTTTTACCTGCTTATGCAAAACTTCCAAATGTGATAACTTTCGCATACGATGTCAGATTTACAATCCATTTGCACCATCGGAAAGCTTACGATGAGAACTTTGTGATCATATTATTTTATTGAGCATTCAACAACTTTTATTTTTAGGCCTTTATGAGCCCCATCAAGCTCCTGGGTCCAATTCTGGATCAGTTACCCTACCTGTACGATGGACCAGACTTACGACTGTTCATCTACGCATTGGTTATATTGTGGTAACTCTAGTTGCTTGAAATAAGTAGTCACATAGGTTACTTGCAGGGGTTATTCTGCAAGTACCCTGAGTCAGATAAGGGTCGGACATCACACAACGTTTATGGAGGATTACCTCTCCGGGGGGATCTGATCGACTGCGATGTTAAGCCCATGAGGGCCCTTATAATTGATTATGATACCTCCAATATTTTGAAGGGAGACTCAGGTCCCTCTTGGGAGAGACATCCCTACTCTAGTGAGGGAGGCCCCTTTTCAACCATTATATCTTGTTTGTGTGCATTGTCCTTTTTTCTTTACTTTGGTGTGCTCTCTTATTATTATTTGGACTTAGGATTTTGTATTATGTTGTGATTTTTCATTGCTATGGTTAGTGGAGACCCCGTGACTCCCTCAGTTAGCGCTACCCATCCCATGGTCTTTTCTCATTCAATGGGGATGAATCCTTTTGTATTTCCAAGTGGTATGTCGAATCATGATACTCAACCAATACCTTGGGCCTCTAATCCTTTTTCTTTTGGTATGTCAGACATGTCTTTGCACTTGTCATCCTCTTTCTCGTCGTCTTATGTGAATCCTAGTTTTGGGTATGGGCGCATGATGACTCCTTATTCTCCCTTTTCTTTTGGTGGGAGTCGCATCCCTCAACCAACTCTTACAATAGGAGGTTGGAACCCTCCTTCCTCTGGACCCAATCCTAGCTTCGCTTTTCTAGGATCGAGTGCTCAAATAGGAGGTCGTTCTACTTATTACATTCCGTCCATCTATCCTTCTTTTTCTATACCGGTTCCTACGAACGCTTTTCTCATGGTGGGCCTCCTTCTATCCTCTAGTGTTTCATCTGGGGGGAGTTAGTTTTATAGTATGGGAAACCCCCTTCATGGAGTTCCTTCATTTAGGGGGAAACATATATCCTCACCTGAGTAACCCTTGTCATGTCGCTTTCTCTTCACAAGCGGCTTCCTTGGTGATGATTCCCTTACAACCCTTTATGCATCAGTTTGGAGGAGGATACCATATTTTTAGACAGGGCCATGGTGTATATCAGAACCCTTACTGGCCCACAACCTCTCAAAACCAGTATTTCCCAGGACCATGGTCTTCGATGCCGCAACCAGTCGTTGCAAGTCATGCTAGAAGCACAAGTCCAGTTGTTGCAAGTCATACTGGAATTATATCACCAACTTCTGATATTCATGTTGGAGATAGGTCAACAACCTCTGCAATTCATGTTGAATACCAGCAACCAACCGCTACAATTCATGTTAGGGGCACAACTCTAGCCATTGCTAGGCACGCTGCACATACATCACCAACCTTTGCAAGTCATGTTGGAGATATGCTACTAGCCTCTGTAAGTCATGTTGGGAGCATGTCACCAGCCACTGGAAGTCATGCTGGGGGCATTGATATGATTAAGAAACCTAGACGTATAGGACATAATCCCAAGTTCCTTTTTAGACTTTACAAAGGAGATCATCTAACTCATTTGTTCCATGCTATTGCAATGGTACAAGGAGTGAGGTCATTGTCTAGTGGCCCTTGAGGTTCTGATTCGTCTTTGGTTTCCCAACATTCTAATCCTTATTTGGTTGATACATCGGTCGTGTAGATTCAATCTTCAACCAACACTACTCTTCTTTTGCAGGGTGATGCGTCTCTTGACCATGTTGTCTGGCATCCTATTGAACCAACGGTTGAAGAATTGGTTGTTTTGATGCAATATTCAGTCAATCCCACTCTTCTCTTGGAGAGTAACAAGTCTAAGGCAGTGACATTGCTCATGCAATCTTCAGTTAATCCCACTCTTCTTTTGCGGGGTGATGCATCTTTCAACAATGCCCTTAGAATTTCTAGTTTTATACCTTCTGAACAAGGGAGCATTCCACTCTCTCCGAGTATGCTCCCCCCAATTCCTAGGATGGTTTCCTTTGATTGGAATGATATTGTAGATGAAAGATCCTCTGCAAGTATTTGATCCTCCTCAACTTGGAAATTTTTGGGTTCTCCCAAGCTTGTGTCAGTTGCATGTGAGTTGTTGACTTTCGACAAAAGTTATGCACGGGAGCCCTAACCTCCCCCATGATATGTTTCTTATAATAACATCCTCCAAGTCCTAGTTAAGCTCTTTTCCGACTCTCTAAAAAATGAAAAAATTGTCGAGTGAACTTGTCTCTTTCACACTCTTTAAATGGCTTTGAAAGGATGTCTATTTGGTGAAAGTTTTACCCTTTTTTGGACCAAGTAGACTACTTACGAAAAAGGAATACTCTAGTCAACATTGGCTAGAAGAGTTATCCTAGGTATTATTTTATACTTTTTCGGGCCTAGGGGACTAAATCTACTAAAAAGGACATTATTTGCAGTTAAGTTGTAATCGCATTCCATCACCATGCTTGCAATATTGAGCCTATTTCCAATTCTCGCTTTCTCATTATAAGCCTCTTACCTCAACAATTTGCATCACTAGCCAAGTAGAGCCTTGTTTATATCCTTTATAGCTTGACACCCTGTACCCTAAGAGGAAACGTCCCCCCGAGTGTCCATGCCCCGCATGCACTTCCTTGCATTGAGAATAGGTATGTTCCACTATTTGGAGCTAGTTGCTTACTCACGACACTCATTTCCTCTCCTGTAACATAACATTTCTTTTCCTATGAAAAAAACAAAAAAATACGGGCAAGAAAAGAATATTATCTCATATCGACATCAGTCGTGTCACCTTTGAACAAAGCACAAAAATTTGAGTCCATTGTCATCCAAAGTTTGGGTTTAGCATGACCTTAGGAAGTTGAGCTCGTTACTTAGAGTTTACTCCTCCGACATGGTTATGCTTCCAGTCCCTATGGATAATTCATTGATTCCTCCTACATCACGAGTTTTTATCATCAATTCTATGATGCCTAAGTTATCCACATGTCTCATGCTCTCGTTCAAATGATGTCTATAAGCTTGTGGCAATTTCTCATAACTCTTGAATTTGCATGTCATCCATACCCTCAGTGTGTCTCAGAGTCACATGAAGTTGTAGTCCTACCATGCACCCTGGTCCTAATTTAATTATGGGTAGGTAACCTTGAACCCAATAGTCAACATCCATTCATTGGTCATTGACTGGGGGGTTTCCCTTGTGTTCAACGACAAGAAATATATTCACACATTGGGATTCGTGCAGTGTCTTGGATATCATTAGCCTTATTGGTGGTTTCCTCTCCTTTATTGGAAGTCTTCCTCATTGGATGTTATTCAAAGGGTCTCTTTTGTGCACTGCTTGCATCTGGTGCATGCGGGAGACACACAGGGTCGTTGGTTCGTCTAAGCTCCTCCTAATCATCAAGATATTTCTTTGTACCTTATGTTGATTGATGAGATATGCCCTAATTCTCACCTTTCAGTAGGTTTCCTTCCATCGACTTCATCTCATCTATTCTAGAAATGAGGCCTAGAGTCCTATGAGTACCTAGAATCTTGCAGTCATCAGTGGCAGGTTCTCCCGCCATCAACAGTTGGGAATACATCAATGTCCCCTGATCGATGGATTCTTCAAGTGTTCGACCTCAACACCCTTAGTCACACTTGTAAGAATGTACTCAGTGCCTTGATACCTACTTTCATTATCGGTAGGTTGTCTCATGTGTGTTAACAGTATACTTTAATGACTGGTAATCAAACAAAGTCTCATTATGTTTGATCTCAACTCCTTTATTCACATGATGGAGACTTGCACCTTCAACGGATAGTGTAGAAGACCTCCAAATTACAATATCATCTTTCCTAATCTGTTGTTGTCTTTCATTGGACCAATACCTATATGACTTCAGTGATCATGGGAGATCAGATTGTAGTCCATTGTATACAAATATCTTCAGATTGATTTTGAGACTGGATTCCACTAGGCCTTTTTCATGACTATGACAGCCTATGGCATGTGTCTGCTTTGTATTACCTATTCATGGCCATGAACAACTATTTGGTATATTTCCACATGGATCTGCAGTGTAATTCAGATTGACAACCATGTGTACAAAGTCATTATGAATTGTAATATTCTCATGAGTAACTATCACTTCCAGTTGAGTCTCCATTACTTTGCTTCTGGGAATTATAATGTATCTCAGCCATTGCAGATACTCCTCTGACCTCACACATTAGGGGGCATATGTTACAACAAATTTTGCCTCACCCCATGCAACTTGCTTGGATGGAATTTCCATTTCCCTATGTAGATTTGAAGTCCCCTTTTGTACCTTCCAGAGCCAAAAAGAACATTTTTCCACATATACGCGCCCTATCAGTTAGACAACAAGCGTATATGCAGATTGTTCCACTACAACCCACATACATTGGGTTTGGTGCTCAAAATGAAAAATTATGCTGGGTTTCCATGACATGTAACGGGATCCATGATCCTTGACCTTCCATATACTGGAAACGCTCTAACTCGGCCCTTTAGTTCCATTTGAAGGCTATAAATTGAGCCATATCCAAGTCTTGAAGGAGAGAGTTCAAATTTGAGAGGAAAGACACTCTCAAGAAATTTCACTTCATATTGAGTCTGCATCCCTTTATCCTTGAAAGTCTAAACTCATTGTCCAGCCCCCAAGCTCTTCCTTCTTTGTGATGGAGAACCTCATTATCTTCTTTAGATGAGATTTCCTTTGGTGGAGGATTAAAGTGGTGGAGGCCTAGCTAGAGGGACTTAGTTTCTTGGTTTTGATATGTGTCATTACAAAAGTTTGTCACCTATATACTTCTGTTGATTATTTTAATAGAAATACTCTTTTTTCATCCAATTGATATCTTGCACATATTTGAATTATTATTCCATGGGCATATTTGTCATGAATGTTAATGGATTATGCTAATCTATATGATAACACTATATATCACCATATGCTTATGTATCTTGGTTTTTGAGGACAATTTGCATGTATAAAGCTTTGAGTTGTGTGCTCAATAGTGGTCTTCATCAAACGTCCAGACGAGGTAGGCTCTTAGCCTTGTCTTGTTAGCATTTCATTTATATAGCATACTTGAGATTATATTTTATTTTTGCATGTCATTCTGTCTATTGCGGTTTACCCCATGCCATAGAGAGATTTTCCTTGTAACAACTAGTTCATTCATTTCCCGTTGAATATGTTGGGGTGTATTTTCTCAGTATCGTTGTTGAGCCTTGATAGTTTCCTTCTCTGCATCAGTGCCATTGAAGCCAAACATTTCCATTTTGTCCCTTCGCGCCATGGACTTCCTCTTTCTTTCTTTTTTGTGATTCTAGAGTACCAGAGCCAAGGTGCTAGTCCCTCTTAAATCTTGGAGAACCCAGACTCTGAATACGCAAGATATTCCTAACAACCACCACCAAACTACCAAAAGGTGATGGAATTGGCCCATTAGGTTCAAAACCATGTGTATGTATGACATAAGAATGAATCTAGTGACCCACCAGTCCTTACCCACCAACAACTCATGCTTTAGGGGACATGGGTCCTTGTTCCCTCCAGATTTACAAAATAAATGACACTCTCAGAGTTTGACATAAGAGAGGAAACCAATCGAGAGGATAACACCGTGAGCGTAAGAAGGGTGAAACTCAGACCCCCACCCACATAGAACCTAAGAGTAATAATGGTCGGGACCAGATTGACAAAGAGAGAACATTTCCATTTGGCCAACCAACACAATTGGCATAGGTTTTGAAAGTTGGAGGGCCCTTATCTGCAAAAAATCAACTCTCTACCCTACTATTAAAATAACGTGTGCCACCAAAATTAATTATCTTCTTCATTATCATATGTACATACATTCTCATCCCATGCCAAATGTTGATGGTTGTAGTACCACCGAGAGAACCCTCAACTTCATTCTTTCTTAGAACTAGATTCGACCTCACCTTGCATTAAGTGCCCATCACAATCCCATGCTCTTCTATAATGCATATGTACTTCCTCATCACTCATTGAGTGAAGGTTCCACACGAGAGACACTTAACAAGCCTTCACCCTCCATGTGGTGGGGGCATCTTTTTCTATCCCTACCACCCGATCCAAGGGTTTTTTTTATCCATAATTATTAAGAGGTCATAATTTCATAAATAAATAAAGTAATTAATTTTTTATTAATTTTTTAAATTAAAATTTTCAATTATATTTTGACAAACTTATTAATATTAAAATGGAGTGATATAACAATAATAATTGAATTTAATATGAGAGTTTAATCAAACTTTAAATTGATAGGTTTATCTATTTATGAGATAGGGAATTTTTGTTAGGGTATTTAGACACTTAGGAGTTAGTTAAAATCTACTTGGTCTAATGTGTCATTAGGTAAAAGTGTGTTTCTTAGTGTGTTTATTTAGTATGCATTAGTATGTATTTGTAGTTAGGAAATATGACGGTCACGATATGTTCCCGACATAGAGTGATCTGACGGTTCATATTCTCCTCGATCTTAACGACCATTGATCTGTGGCTTAACACTCGATTGGTCCATGATCTCTATTTAAATAGAATGGAGGGGCATTTGATGATGATCGATTGTGAGAAAATCCCTTGTAAAATATCTTTGTAGTATTTTTCTTTTTCATTAATAAACCACTCCAAGTGGTCGCATTGGTTGGGGACGTGGATGTTTCCCCGTAGGGGTTTTACCACGTCAAAACATCGGTGTGTTGATCTTTGATATGGTTGTGTGAGTGGTTATTGAAGGTGTTTGTCCTCTGTTGGAATATTTGTGTTGTTGAACATGGTATCAGAGCCTGTTTGAAGACCCGCTCATGTTGTAGATCGAGATCGTGAAGCCGAGTTTCCTCACCTTCTTTTTCTTCCATTTCCGTACATTTATGGGATAAGAGGACTATTACATTGCCTTCGGAGCGCTCGTTTCATTCAATAATGATTTTCATTTTACTCGAAAAGGTTTCAGTTTGCCCAATATACGACCATTTCAGCTAGATCCGGAGGTATAAAGCCTGAATATGCCTTTTTTTTTAAATTTGCAGAGTATTATTTCAATTTTATATTGTTTGTTTTCAGATTGCTACTCTTTTAGATTTGTGTATGCTCTTTTCCCCGCACCCTATGCGATCTCAGAAAATTAGAAACATATAGGAAAATGTGCATTTTCCGGGTAAGCTAACCGAGATCTAACCCTTGTTGTCATCGAGAAGCGAAATTTTTTTCTTATGTGAAAATAGTTTTTTTTTGCACGTTCTCCAAGGCTGTCAACAAAAAAAACAATCATCTTTCTAAACAATACAATATGTTTTGCTAGCCCACTTGGTTAAAAGTTGTCTTATTATACGTGTCGATAGGCATGGTATATAGTGTTGAGTTAGGTTTGACTTTCTATTAGTTCATGGTTGACCATAAAATATACACCCCTTTATCTAAAGTTTTAAAAAATAATGATTAATTTTAAATTTTAAATCTCATTTATGTGATACCTTATTGGTAAACAAATTTGAAGTCTTATTGCTGCCTTCACTTCCCCCAATGTTATTGTAATAGATATTTCTGTCATCTAGTCATTTCATGCCTACTCCTTCTTTCCCTATCTCCTTAAACAATACTTTCATTATTATATTCGACAGGTATATGCTACCTAGTAGCCTTGTTAAGTAAGAGGTATTGAGTTCAAGTCTTTTTTTTTGTTATTTGTTTTTAAAAAGTTCATGCTCCATTGTAAAGTGTATTTCACTTCAAGTATAAAAGTGAATCATTATAAGTAGCTTTAATATTTTATTTTAAAGTTATTTATTTTGCATGCAAATTTTCTTTTATAAAGTAACTTCAGTGTAAAAGTGATTCCCACTTCTTTTTATAAAAGTGGGTCACTTCATAAAGAAACTTACACCACCATGTGGTCCTTTGGTTATCGTTTATGCCTTGTTTTAAAAAGAGGAATAACTTTCACATCCAAAGTCTGTTTTCAGTGTCGTTTTTTTTAAAACCGCCTAATTTTTCAAGATATTTCTATCCAGATCATCAATTTCAATTTTTAAATCCATATTATCTGCATATTTAATATGACTTCTCCCAGTAATCTTTTGCTTACCACCACCAACTACTTCCAATGGAAATCCCATATGGAGGATTTATTAAGAAGTAAAGACTTGTACCGGATTACCTTGGGAAAGGAAAAAGAATCCACTGATGTTGATAAGAAAGTAAAATGGGATAATAGGAGTGGTGAAGCACGTGAGCTAATCAGAATGCCCATCTCTCCTAATTTAAGGTTCCACCTTAAACAAATTGATGGCCCCAATGAAGCTTGGGAAAATATTGAATCTGTGTTTGGTAAACACAATATTATTTGAGTACAACATTTAGAAAATCAAGTATTGACTTTAAGTCCAAGTTATTTTTCTTGCATTGAAGATTATCTATCTAAGTTTAAAACACTCGGAATTTTATGTGAAGAATATGAGATAAAGATGGATGAAGAGCGTTGCATCTATCTTATTTTTTCTAAGCTAGGTAGTGCATATTCTATGTTTGTATATGCCTTTTATGCCATGAGAGAGGATATAGGGAAAACTTATAAAAAACCCACTCTTGATTCCTTTTGTGATGCTTTGATTAGAGAGCAAGATAAGCTTGTACAACTTGGAGTGATCAACACTGCAGGTACCTCCAATAAAGCCTTAGTCACTCAGCAGAAAGATAAACCCAAAAATCCCAAGAAGCAACATCCTCACCACAACAACAAGCAACATAAGGGTCCCAAATCCACTCAGATAGCTTCAGCTCCAAATGGTGACAAAGGAGAAAAATATAAAAATAAGAAGATTGACATAAATTGCAAATTTTGTGATAAACATGGTCACGATGAGTCAAAAATTTTCAAGAATATGGCAGCTTTCGAAGCAGCGATGAAGAAGCACAACATCAGTATTGATTCTTCTTCTTCTTCTTCTTCTCATGGACATGCACTTTCTGCTTCTGGTTTCTCCTTCAATGCAACTTCTACTTCTTCTTCTGATGAGTGGCTTATTGATTCTGGAGCATATTATCATATGGCTAAGGATAAAGACATATTTTCTACTCTCAATTAATGTAACACCAATAAAATATTTTTTGGTGATGATAGATCTCTTAGTGTTGTAGGATCTAGAACAGTTCAAGTAGATAATGGCATTTCAATGATGTATTATGTGTTCCAAGTATTTCTTGTAACCTTCTATCGGTATATCAAATCACTCATTCAGGTGAAGGTAAAACCGTAGAGTGTTCACCTCACCAATTTGTAATCAAGGATCTAAAAGATCCTAAGCATGTTTTTACAACTGGAATTGTTGATGATATTACCAGTTTGTACAAGTTTTAAAACTTTGGGTCATCATATTTTTCATCATTTTTTGTTGCTCATAGCGATGACTTGAGCAAACTTTGACATGAGTGGTTTGGTCATCTAAACTATCGTTCATTGCAACAACTATGTAACCAACATATGGTGATTGGTCTTCCTCTTGTTTCATGCAGAGATAGTGTTTGTGTCGGTTGTGTTCTTGGTAAATATCATCGAGATGGTTTTGACATATGTGCCTCTTGGAACGCCTCGAGCCTTTTGCAGCTTGTTAACAGTGATTTGTTTGGTCCACTTTCTTCTCCTTCTTTTTCTGGGTGCAGTTATTTCTTAACTTTCATTGATGACTTTTCCAGACTTACTTGGGTTTACTTCTTAAAACTTAAGAGCGAAGTTTTTGACAAGTTTTTTTCCTACAAGGCCCTTGTAGAAAAGAAATTTGGACATCAAATTCAAAGGTTAAGAACAGATAATGGAGGCGAATATGTGAACAATAATTTTACAAGTTACTGCACTACACAAGGCATCCAAATGCAAAACACTATTCCATATACACCACAACAAAATGGTGTTGCTAAGAGAAAGAATCACACATTAAAAGAAATGGCTAATTGTATGATTCAATGTTGGCCCTTGACCAAGTTTTAGGAGATTCTTAGTCATAGTGACCTATTTTGGGACTTCAACAGCCTATCGAAGGAGGAGCGCAAGACGAAGCAGAGATCAAGGGATCTCGGCCCACTTTTGGGTCCTTTTTGGGTTTTTTGGATTATGTAACGGGATTGGGATGTTGGACCATGGGTTTACCCATGCTTAGGCCTATTTTGTAATGTATAAATAGATGTATAGGCATCTATAGGCAGATACAGGCATCTATGTGATGTATGCTAAGTGCAAGTAGGGTTTTGTAAGTACTTTGTGCATGACTGTGAGAGACTTGCAGAGCTAAGTGCAAGTGGTCATAACAGATGGTGGAAGTCTTTGTGTTGTGATGCAAGGAAGAAGGATCTAGCGAGTTGCGCAGATCTTCTGTCCTATGCAGAGTAGGGTTTTGATGTCTCTGTGTTTGTAACTGATTGTCTGAAGATAATAAAATAAGAAGAGTTGGTGGACGTAGCCCCAAGGTGGGGGTGAACCACGTAAACACTATGTTGTCCTACTTTGTGCTTTGTCTTTATGTGATTTACATGTTATTTTTTAAGTGCTTGGATGTATTTAGACAGATCTACTCATGCTTAGTGCTAATGACATGTGAGAATATTAGATCTGATACATATGAATGTGCTTAGTGCTTGATCTGCTAGATATACCTCTTTGTTTATGATAAGTTCTTAACTACATTATATCAGTGTGAATGTTGTGAAGCCTTGTTTTATCAACTAAGTAGATGTTGATTTCATATTGAGGAACTGACAATGCTAAGTGCTTTATTAAGTAGTACAATCACAGATATGTGTCCCAGCTAAGATTGCAGACACCCGAGTCTTGCAACCACCCCTGCCTCTACCTCGGGTGAGACTTCATCTGCTTCGCAAGTGTTGTCAAAAGGGTCGGTAGTTAGGGATTTGTTGGTGCGTTGTTGTAGCATTGAAACCTGAGTCTTCCCCTGTGCCAACAAATGGTTCCGTTGTCGGGACCTGAAATTGTGATTGCTGGGAACTGAGAAAGAAAAAGATTTGTGCAAATATCCATCTTGAAACTGAGAAAGCTCCGAGCGTAGATATGTTTCCATAGTGCGTAGCATTCTACTTGACCTAAGAAGCTCTGTGCTAAGGAAAATAAGTTTGATTTGAAGAAAAGAGGCAAGATCCGAAAGCTTTGTGCCCTAAGAAAAGTAAAAGTGGGAATTCTTGATTAAAAAGAGGTAATATCTGCAAGCTCTGTGCTCTGATAAAGGTAAGAATAGTTAAAAAATTTAGATCTGGAATCTTTGTGCTCTGTAGAAGTAAGATAAGTGGAAATTTTTGTTTCTAGAGTATGGATCTAGGTATGTTTAATAGAGTCTGTCCTAGTTTGAAAACCAGGGTATTAATAGATGAAAGAATATTTGATATGAGTAGATCTGATAAGAATATTGAAAGATATGTTATACCTATGCATAGAAAGAATGTTTGGACTTACAAATGGATGCAGGATCCTAGAAAGAATTTATTGCAGGTTAGCCCCTATGATCCTAGCGCGCAGTACAGGAGAAGTTGGGGATAATTTAAAAGAAAGAGAGGATTAACCCTTTGTTACATCTGTAGAAAACCGGGACATCTTGCTAAGGCATGCCCTGGGAGAAGACCTAGTTGTCTTTGTTGCAAAGCTATGAACCATGAAGTGTTGGATTGCCCTAGAATGATTGCTAAGCTTGAAAGTATGAACATAAGACAAGAAAACCCTAAGGTAGATCTAGAAACTAAGGCTATAGCAGAACCCTAGAAAGAATCAGAGAAGGTATTTCTACAGATGAAAGAAACCTTGAATGACCACCGACATGTTATATTATCAGAGATATTTAAAGACAAGGAATGCCTTGAAGCAAGAATAGGAGACTTCGACATTGACTATGTTCTAGACAAGGAAACACAGGTGAATATCAAGACAGAGAGAACTTGGAAATCTATAGGAAGGCCTACTATGATTCCTTCATTAGGAGGAATAGGGCTATTCAAAGGAAAACTGGTAAACCTATGTGGAAAGCTCACTCAGATATCTATGAATGCCAATGGAACTTCGACAAAAGAAGATTTTGAGATTATTCAATTTATTGAGGACCGCGCCTCATTTACCATGTTACTAGGGAAACCTTGGATTGAAAGAGATCAAGCCAGACAAAAAGAAGAAGAATAAGTTTTGGAGCAGAAGAGACAAGAGTTACAAGATTTCATGACTAGAAGGATCGCATACTTCATTGAAGAATAGGAGAATAGGTCGAAGCTACTTAACATTAGAGACCCAGATGTCGAAGCTGCAATAACATTAGAAGACTTGCAGAAGACTAAGGTACCTATCTCGGATAAAGAAAAGGTGTTAATCTTGAATCCTAGGAAAGAATCTCAACAACGTGCAGTGACTATGTCCAAAGACGATAAGAATCAGAATGGAAAAGGGACTACCAAGACGAAGCTCACTGGGAGGAAGGATAGAAAGCTAAATTAGAAGAGAGTTAACTTTGAAAAGCTACAGAAGGTTCTAGAGGGAACTTCGTAGACAGAAAATTTGCAGAATGGGAGCTTCGTCGGGATATCATAACGGCGACACATGGCACTTCGCCATGCCGAGGCAATATAGTCGTTGGGACCGATATATCCGTTCGACTGTCGCTCTGAACAGGTTGAAAAGCATTTATAGCTCGACACCATACCGTTGGACCGTGCCATAAAGAACATAACAAGAGTTAATGAGGCTTCATACCCGTTACAAGAAAACCGTTGTCAAGTTGCCTATTTATCCCATCGCACCATGCACGGAGAACACTTTTGCTAACCAAGAATTTGAGCCCGCAGACCAAGTGAATTGTATACAGTGATCATTTCCCTCTCGCTATTTATTCTAGTGCAGTATCTAAGTTAATTGTGAACACGATATCATTAATCCCGAACGCGTATGTTTGACGAGATCACTGCAATTGAAGAATTAGTAACAGAAGTACTCCTCGACTTTATGACTGAAAGAGTCATGTCGGAGAGAGGATTTTCCACTGGTATACAAGCATCATCGACAAGAGGACTGTTGGCCTCTCTGTCCACTGCTCGAGCCAGACCATCACGACCCGTATATGAGAAGCGAACCAAGCACAGAGACGATCTCGCAAATGCTAAGTTGATTACAAGCATTTTACCTGCCTATCTACCACCTCTGAGCGGCTCAATAAATCGAGACAGTGTGCCCAAAGACTTTGAGTACGAATTGGTCACTATGTACCTCCCGAAGGGGAT
The DNA here is from genome assembly GCA_009831015.1 of Picea engelmannii. Classification (NCBI taxonomy): domain Eukaryota; kingdom Viridiplantae; phylum Streptophyta; class Pinopsida; order Pinales; family Pinaceae; genus Picea; species Picea engelmannii. The sequence goes on from ML804491.1 coordinate 15,851, forward strand.
ACGTGCAGTTCATGCAGATCAAGAAAATATAGCAGCCTTGAAGTTTAGCGACTTCAACCTCAGCGACATGAAGGTCTACAGCATGCTCACCCCACATAAGTACCTGACCAGGACAAAAGGAAAGAATTCAAAGATAATTCCTCAGTCATGGACCCATAACCTCGCGCAGTCCACACTGCTCAACGTCATGAAGATTCCTCACTTCGGAAGACACAAAGAAGTGAATGCATGTGTCAAACTATTGTTGTCATGTTACCATGGCGGATACTTGTGGTTAAACTGTCATATCACAGTGGATCCGACATTGATCAATCATATCACAGAGCTGAGTATGCAAGGCCCTGACCCACAATATTTCTATCCCGGAAAAACCATGGATCACGCTTTAGCTCAAAGGATAAAAGACACAGATGGAGATGTTGAGAAAGGCACACAAGGCTACAAGGTAGATTCTATCCAAAGTGGTGCAGTGCACCTAGCCTGTCAATTGATTGCAGGAAAGTTAGTCTACAAGAACTGACCCACCCAAGTCACTGGTTTTGTATTCGACCTCGCAGGGAAGTGCGCAGAGGGCCTACAAATGAATTGGGTGAAGTACCTCATGAACCAGTTGGAACTGGACTGCAAGGAAGTGCAAGATCAAGGATGTGAGTTCCACTTTAGTTGGCTTCTAATCTTGATTGCTTTCATCGCATGGGAGATGCTGGAAGGTGCGACCTTCCCGGACATCGAGCCCTTTGAACCTTTGGTCGTGAAGTTCAGTACACTATGGTATTCCAATGACATGAAGAAGCAATGGCAATGAAATGTTGTATTCCACACATATTACAATCAGTTGAAGTTAGCTATCCAGTCTGAGTTTTGCAACACGCCAAATACTCTCCACAGGTTTCGGCCTTTAATGAAATTCAACACGGACCGCAATTTCATTTATATTACAGTGCGCGCTAACGAGCACAAGCAACAACTTCAATCTTACTACAAGCTGACAGAATAGGACTTAGAACAAATCACCAAGGACTGGTCGACGGACCTCCTCATTCCAGTAGACCCTGCGGAGATATCCAATTTAGATAGTACAGAAACTGCGTTGGATACACCCGGACCTAGCAAGATATAGAAGACCAAAGAGTTCCATGATTTAGACAATGCATCCGTAAAGATCGCTTCCATCTCAGAAGAGCAAGGAGGAGATGGAAGAGAGATAGATGGTGCAGAAGTTGAACAGAAGAAAGGCAGGGTTACACCGAGGAGGATCCCTCGAAGAAAAGGAAGGTTTCCCTGCCAAAACCTTCCTCCCGGAAGAAAGTGAAAGCAACCATGACCAAAATGTAGACCATACTCACCTCCAACGACTTCGATTTCATCATAGCAGCCCTGAATGATGCTTCGTTTGAGATAGCAGAGAAGCAAGAAGATAAGTAGGAGGAGGTGTTCCATCGGATTAAGGACGAGCTCCAAGGAGTACAACATGCACTACAATCTAGTCGCACAGTCTCCATTGTGCCTCTTTCAGCAGGAACATCAGAACTGGGAGATGAGCCAGCTCAACTCCACTGCATCGTTGATATAGTCGAAGCTCGCCTTCGACGAACTCAGGAAGAAATAATGCAAGCTACCCAGGCTTTGGCACAAGTACAAAGAGACCTTGTACAACAATGCAGTACTGTAGAACGTGAAAAGATTGCTCTGTAAGCGAAGTGGGATGAAGAAAAATCACAACTGCAACAAAGCAAGGAACAGTTGCTCGCAGAGCAACTCAAAGTAAAGGAAATGGTTCACAGAGCACTTCGCTCTGTGACAGTCGTAGAAGTAAAGACCGAAGAGCGAGTTCCACAACAGGTGGCACAACTTGAAGAAGTAATCCAATAGCTCCAGCAGCTCATAGCAGACTTGGAGCTCCACACTGTGCCTGAGACCCCTCAAGATGTAAGAGATTGCAACTGCCCATAGCGCAGTTGTCAAACTAAAATCTCTTGCCTTGGAGTGAAAGCAGTTGAGCAACCGTAGTGCCCAAACATATGAGAACCTCACCGAGAATCCAGAGTTACAGGCATTAGAGTCACAGCTTAAGGAAGCAAAGCAGCACACAGGCACACTATAGGCGCAGCTAAAGGCCTTTTAGGCCGTGGAAAGAATGAAGCGGTCTCAGGAGAAACGCACCGCCCAACATTAGATCCATACGATTCAAGGAAGAGTGATGGAAGTTACTCAACGGATTCAAACAGTGTAAGATAAGGCATGCCAATTATTCACAGAGTTTGAAAGCCGAGGAGTAGAGATAGAACAGGTTATCATCATAGTAGAACAACGCCTAGAAGGGCCCATGAACAACACAGTGATCCAGGAGTTCATCGAGCAAGAGGTCATTGCACAACAATAGGTTGAAGTAGCTCAAGCCAAGCTCGAGGCCTTCGAGGCAGAACTGATCAGACCAGAGTGACTCGAGACGAGTCACAGGTGGGTGTTGGGGGCTTGTTGGCCCTTGACCAAGTTTTCAGAGATTCTTGGTCATAATGACCTATTTTTGGACTTCGACAGCCTGTCGAAGGAGGAGCGTAAGACGAAGCAGAGATCAAGGGATCTCAGCCCACTTTTGGTTCCTTTTTGGGTTTTTGGGATTATGTAACGGGATTGGAATGTTGGCCCATGGGTTTACCCATGCTTAAGCCTATTTTGTAATGTATAAATAGATGTATAGTCATCTATAGGAAGATACATGCATCTATGTGATGTATGCTAAGTGCAAGTAGGGTTTTGTAAGTACTTTGTGCATGACTATGAGAGACTTGCAAAGCTAAGTGCAAGTGGTCATAATAGATGGTGGAAGGCTTTGTGTTGTAACACAAAGAAGAAGGATCTAGCGAGATGTGCAGATCTTATGTCCTATGCGGAGTAGGGTTTTGATGTCTATGTGTTTGTAACCAATTGATTGAAGATAATAAAGAAGAAGAGTTGGTGGACGTAGCCCCGGGGTGGGGGTGAACCACGTAAACACTGTGTTGTATTGCTTTGTGCTTTTTCTTTATGTGATTTACATGTTATTTTCTAAGTGCTTGGATGTATTTAGACAGATCTACTCATGCTTGGTGCTAATGACATGTGAGAATATTAGATCTGATCCATATGAATGTGCTTAGTGCTTGATCTTCTAGATCTACCTCTTTGTTTATGCTAAGTGCTTAAGTATGTTATATTAGTGTGAATGGTGCAAAGCCCTGTTTTATTAATGAAGTAGATGTTGATTGCATATTGAGGAACTGACTATGTTAAGTGCTTTATTAAGTAGTACAATCACATATCTGTGTCCTAGATAAGGTTGCAAACACCTGAGTCTTGCAACCACCCCTGCCTCTACCTCGGGTGAGACTTCATCTACTTCACAGTTGTTTCTGAAAGGGTGTTGGGTATGTGTTATATTCTTTTCATGTGTGTGTGTGGGCACGTCAAATATGACAACTGCGTCTGACGATCCCTCGTACTAGTGTTCTATTTGTGTTGTTGTTGCCGGGCACTTTCCTAGGGGGGTCCCAAGGGGGGCAATTATGCCCCCCCTGGTTACGCGCAGCGTTCGGCATCGGGCGTAGCCCGGGGCCGACGGGGTACCCGACAGCGCCTCGAAATTTATTTTTGGGCGGTTTTTGCTATTTTTAACGGTTTACTAAAAATAATCTCGGTTTTAGGGATTAGGGTTTTGGTATCTACGAAATACCTAAAAACATTGTATATCTTGTATAGGGAATGGTGAAATTCGATATAATGAATATAAGAAAGGTTTTCCCAGTTGAGGGTTTCCGGTATAATATCTTTGTGTACTATGTGAATGAGCCATTGATTAAATTTTATTTTTCTTAAGAATCTATATGCATTGCTTTACTTCACAGGTTTAAAGCTTACATGTGGTATCAAAGCTCGTTTTTGGCTTCAGAGGGACGCCTTTGTTGTTGAGGGTTTGGCTCGGTCTTGATAGATCAAGTTTTTCTTAGGTCTGTGATAAACCTGGGTTTAGTGGGAGCTATTGCAGTGGAGATTCGAGTATAGAAAGAGGAATGACGATCTCATCTAGAATCGAGATAGGGAAGTTCAACGGTAAAAAAATTGAGCTATGGAAGCTCAAGATGGAGGACCTTCTTGTAGACAAAGAACAATGGATCGTTGTGGATCCTGGTACACAGCCTACTGGTACATCATCTACTAGCACACAGGCTACTGGTACACAACCTACTAGTACACAAACTACTAGTACACCAGCTACTGGTATGTCGAAGGAAGATTGGGAAAAGTTGGACAGAAGAGCAAGGAGTACTATTCGACTCTGCCTGGCAGATTCAGTTTTGTTGAATGTCTCGAGAGAATCTATAGCCAAGGAACTATGGGATAAGTTGGGGAATTTGTATCAATCAAAGTCCCTCATAAACAAGTTGTTTCTTCGAAAGAAGTTATATCATCTTAGGATGGAAGATGGAGATTTTGTGACAGAACATCTAAATGCCTTTAATACTCTGGTAAGTCAACTTGTCTCTGTTAATATTACGATTGCAGAAGAAGATAAGTGTATTACTTTGTTATGTTCTTTGCCAGACTCTTGGGATAATCTGGTTGTAGCAATTTGTAGTACCACTCAATCTACATTGAAGTATGAGGATGTAGTTTCATCCTTGTTATCTGTAGAGATGAGGCAGAAAAGAATGGATAGTCATAGCATAGATGCTTTATTTGTAAGAGGTCGTACCCAAGACCGGAACCCTGGTAAGCCTTCTAGGTGGATATCTAAATCTACAGGTAGATCTAAGTCTCCAGGAAAATCTTTGAGGAAATGCTGGAAGTGTGGTAAAATGGGGCATTATAAGAAAGATTGCAAGTCTAAGAAGGTTGAAAAACCAAAGGGATCTGATAGTACCTCTTACACAGAGGCGAAAACCTCCACTGAAGAAGGAGGTGATGTTTACCTGGCATCTACAAGTACACATGAAGACCGTGATGTATGGTTCATCGACTCAGGTGCGTCATACCATATGACTCCTCACAGGGAGTGGTTCTCTGAATATGAAACATATGATGGTGGTTATGTATTCCTAGGAGATGACTCAACAACAAAAATTTTGGGACATGGAAGGGTTAAGTTGCTGCTAAAGATGGAAGGATTAGAACACTTCCTAGGGTTCTACACATTCCAAAACTAGCCAGGAGCCTAATATCTGTGAGGAAGATGGATGATGCAGGAGTGTGTATTGTATTTGGAAAGAACACTTGCAAGATGGTGCGAGCAGCAATGGTGTTGATGAGGGGAGTTCGGTGTGGAACTTTGTACAAGTTGTTGGGAGGCACTTTTACTAATGGGTGTAACAGTTCTGTTGTCCCTGAACAGAGAAATAAATAAGACAAGACCAATATTGTCCCTGGAAAGAAGACCATGTTGTGGCATCAAAGACTGGGACATATTGGAGAAAAGGGCCTTCGAACACTATAGGGTAAAGGTATGGTTGAAGGTATGTCTAATTGCACTCTGGATTTTGATTTTTGTGAACATTACATATATGGTAAACAGAATCGAGTAATATTCCCATCTGGTGCTACAAGAGAAAAGGGGATCTTAGAGTTGATACACACTGATGTGTTTGGACCTGTTCATGTTCCATCCCTAGGTAAATCTGTGTATTATGTTTCATTCATATATGATTTTTCAAGGAACACATGGATTTATTTTCTTAGAAAGAAATATGAAGTATTTGATAAATTTAAAGAGCTTAAGGCTTTGGTAGAAAATCATACAGAGAAGAAAATAAAGGTATTAAGAACAGATAATGGTGGAGAATTCTGCGGAAATGAATTCGAAGAATTCTATAAGAAGTGTGGTATAGCAAGGCAAAAGAGTACTCCATACACTCCTCAGCAGAATGGAGTTGTAGAAAGGATGAACATGACACTAATGGAAAAAGAAAGGAGCATGCTCAGTGGTGTCGGGTTAGGACAAGAATTCTGGGCAGAGGCAGTGGGTACAACATGTTACCTGGTCAATCGATCACCTTCATCAGTGTTGGATGACAAAACTCCACATGAGGTATGGTCTGGAAAGAAACCCTCTCTTCAACATCTTAAAGTGTTTGGTTGTGATGCTTATGTACATGTTCCAAAGGAAAATAGAAGTAAGCTGGATAAAAAGGCTGAAAAGTGTATCTTTATTGGTTATAAAGATGGTGTGAAAGGTTATAAGCTTTGGAACCCAGAAACCAAGAACATTGTTTATAGTCGAGATGTTGTTTTCAGAGAGGTAAGAGATGTGTCCAAACAAGAATTCCTACCAACGCAAGATGAACCTGAGAAAATAGAGATTGAGTTGGATTATGCAAAATCTGAATCATCTGAAGAAGAGGAAGCAGAAGAAGAAGAAGAAGAAGAAGAAGAACCTCATACCCCAGTATTGAGGAGATCAGTGAGAGATAGAAGGCAACCAGAAAGGTATAGTCCACCTTATTTCCGTTCCAGTTTTTCTTTATCTATTATTGATGATGATCCCAGAATTGTCAGGGAAGCAGTGAATTCATAGGATAGTAAACTCTGGAAGAAGCCCATGGTTGAAGAAATGGATTCCTTGGATAAGAATGAGGCATGGGATATAGTTGAGTTGCCAGCTGGAAGAAAATTGGTTGGTAGCAAATGTTTGTTCAAGAAGAATTTTAATGCACAAGGTAAAGTGGAGAAATACAAAGCTCGGTTAGTAGCAAAAGGTTATTCCCAGGTAGAGGGAATTGACTTTGATGAGATTTTTTCTCCTGTTGCTAAGTTAACTTCTATTAGATTTCTTTTATC
>ML804491.1:22760-46903 GCA_009831015.1 Picea engelmannii
TTTTTTTTTTTTTTTTTTTTTTTAGTAAAAGAATTTTAAAAATTACACTATCATTTTAAATCTCCCAAATATAATATTAGTGGCATTGGCACTTTTTTTAGAATTTTAACTTAGCAAATGAAGGGTTCTTTGAGGGAGTTTATATGTAGAAGGGGAAGGGGAATTGATCCGAAAATAGTGGGCTAACTAGTTATGCTATGCAAGCACCCTCTACTTCATTAAAATAAACTTTACATGACCTTGCTCCATGTGTTAAAATATGCAAGATGAATTAAGTGTCAAGTTTATGCATCTTCTTTTAAATGTTCATGTGTGAGGAAATGTTCTTTTAAATGGTTAAATAAGTGCTTTAAATAAATACTCAGCAACATAACTTGTAGCAAATAAATCATCAAACTCACAACAATAACAAGATGATAAAGGAGTTCACCCCTCTCTGGGCTACATCTCCTTGAGCCTCCATCAATGGACTTGGCTCTCTGGGATTAATTTGTCAAAAATTCTTTTAAAAGCTTCTGCTAAACTCCAATGGAAATACTAACTGTACCATTGGGTTCAGAATACATAAAAACCCAAAAAATGACTAATAAAACTCTGAAAACGGATCATGGCTCATCCGGGCATGACCTCTTCTACATGTGGCCTTAAGCTTCCCTGAGCTTCACTGTGGAAAAAACACCTGTAAAATTTCTCAAATGGATCTGAAACCTATCCCAAAGTGTCCAGAGCATAACAATTAGCCAGAAATGATTATTCAATCACAGAAAACAAACATGGGCTCATATGAGCATGACCTCAAACAATGAGGGCTTCAAGCTCCCTAGAGCTCTCTGAAACTTCAATGGTTAAAAACCTGCAACCAAAGTCTTCAAATGGCTTTGAAAACAATGTCAATGAATTCAAAACGTCCAAAACCCCCTAGCTAAGCTTTTTCGGCACCTCATTTGGCCAAAAAATGAAGAAGATAGGTCTCTTGCCATTTTCTTCCTTCAAGATTGCTGTCTATGGTTCGCCAAAATGCACCTCTGTGTGGCCAACCTAGCTCATGCGCTCCAAATCGTGCTAAAACCTAGCACACGCGCGTAATCGCAAAAATGGTCAAACTGTAGGACGGTTATGGGCGCGCCTAGCCCCTAACCGCCAAGGCCGTGGTCACAAGGGTCCATGCGACCTCGCGCTATCGCAAAAGAGGGCTAAGTTTCAAGGCCGAATGGTTAACCAAGAAGTGTCGGTGTTGTAACTGTTTAAACCAATTCCCGCGTGCGCTCCGTGTGTCAAAGGGTCATATGGGCGGACATGTGAAACCGGGACTTTGAAATTGTTGAAAATACGCACGTGCAATGTTAACCGGTGGTCACATATATGAACTCAGAAACCGTGGGCTGGGGCTCCGTTTGAAATACGTATTCGCACGCATTATAAATCCACTGGTCATATGTATTGTTAATACAACCGCGGGCTAGGGCTAAGCCCCAGCCCGACCCCCTGTGTCAACTTAGCCATAACTCTATTTTAAATATATTTAAACTCATTCATATAACAAGTAACAATGCGTGGTGTGTTGGCAGGGCAGACTTTATTAAAGCTTTGGACGGGAGAGGAGGTCCGGGGTTCGATCCCCATGGAATCCATAATATTTTGAACTAACAACCAATTACAATGGTGCCATGTGGCAGCCCATGATTGGGCCACGTGGCGCCACATCATTTGTCCATTAAATGCCACGTGTCACAATTTTATTCGACCACATCTGCCAATGAGTGAATGCCACATCACCATCTTCTACATCAATGTACATACGTTCCATGTCATCGTACGATCTTTTCCACGTCATCTGTACGGACTATACAGTCAACACAATTTTTTTTCCCTGTTTGGCGATTCGAACAAATCGCGATATCTCTCTCATTTGACGTCCGTTTGAACCCAAACGAGTTGCGTTGGGTTCATAACGACGAGGGATACACACTTGTTCGATTTGAGGCAATTCTGAGAACTTTGATTTTTGAGCTAAATTTTGACCCCTGGTCCAGATTCTGATCACGCCTTCCCACTGAAAGGCTTTTGGACCCAAAAAAGCTTATGATCATCTGTCTGAGATTCAATACTCTTCTGCTTTCAAGTTCTATCAACTGATTCTACTTGAAAAGTCTTTTTGACAATCACCTGGATACTTTGACATGCCTTGCACTGCAACTGACTATGTCCCTCAACCACTGTTCTCTAGCTGCTGCTGACCCACTATTCTCTTTGTGCTTGGAAGACTGCCAACCTTCCCACTGAGAATCAAGTCCCTCTTGCGAACTCTTTGGCATCAACACAATCCACTCTCCAATGGCTGCAAAAACTTTCCTGCGACATCTTGTCACAAGCCAAGAAAACCATCAATCTTGAAAACAAATTTATACAAGACTGAAAATGATGCCAACAAAGGCTTTTTTCTCTTCAAGTAAATGGTCGCATCTTGTACTTCATCAAAGTACATGGAATTTTCCTGCATCTCGGTGTACTCAAAATCAACTTACAACCAAACAAACACCATCGACTAAACACAAGTCAAAAAACATGATCGACACAACATAGTCGTTAGACAATCATCGACACCAGTCGAGACTCATTTGAAACATATCAACCTTCCCAAAATGACAAGTCAACAAACATGATACACAATCATGAATCATTCATGATGAACTATCACCAGGTTCACTGCTTACACATACACAAAAACAAATGCATGTGCATGACTCTTCAACTCTCCTTCCAGTACAAACATAAATACATAAACCCAAAACATATGGGTACATAAGAGATGAATTTGAAAAAGATACATGGCTGTAACAAGTGAACATCATACCCCACTTTTACATCCTCCTGGCGAAGTTGTGCAACAACAAAAATGTCTTCAAATGAATTGCATTCACATGCAACTTGCATCATACAAGTTGTGATAAACTGCTGCAACTTGTCATACTCTCAACATAAATGCACACATAAGGCTGAAAAGTGCATTTACAACAGAAAATGCAAGCTTTACTTGCTCAAGAAATCCAACCATTTCTTACCAAGCTAACTCAATGGTGACTTTTTTTGCTGAAAATCGTCCTCTTGTGAATCATCTTGACACACATCAATGATGAAATCTCCTCTTCCATTCTTGCCAATCTCTTTATCCATCTGCTTCTTATGATGTGGATGAGTGGTTGGATGCAATGTCCAACATTGGTCAATGAGATGACCCCTCTTCTGACAGTGAGTGCAAATCTTTTGCATCCTCTTTTCACGTTGTCTTTGCTTGTAAAGTTTCTTGAAAGTGGTCATTCTTTTCCAACATTTTGAAACATGATGGTTATATAAACCACAATATGTACATGGATTTTTTCTTTCATTTTTACATACAAATTTCTCATGCTTAACATAATCAAAAGCAACTGAATTATATGCAGAATTATACCTTGAACATTCACCTTTATCGCCTCTTTGAGGAGGTGAATTTGAAGAGTTACAAGCTCTCCTTTGAAGACAAACAATAGTGTTCTTGTCCTCATCGCTTTCACAACTCTTTTGTTTCACACATTTGCATTCATCTTGAACACAAGCCTTGCATGCTGGAGGGATTGAACTTTCAAAAAAAGTTCTTGAACTTTCACCTTTATAGCCTTCTTGAGGAGGTGAACTTGAAACAAAATTTGTTCTTGGAACTTTTTCCCTTGTCTCCTAAACTTTGGAATTTGCTCCATCTTTCCATTCATATCCAAGACCACAATACTTGAGTCTCTCTACAACAACAATAGGCTCAACTATGCCTTGTGCATGCTTGCCTAACCCTTTACCTTCATAGCCCATTTTTAACAATAACTTGGACCCTATTCCTCTTGTGTGATTTTCAAAAACACCAAAACATTCATCTTGAGAGGAATTTGAAGATAAACTAACATTACATACGCTATGTTCATGCATATACTTGGTAAGGGTTTCCTTTGCCTCATGGAGTTGAGTCTCCATCTCATCCAAATTTTCAAGAAGCTGGTCTTTCTCCTTCTTCATGGCCATCAACTGCTCTTCAAGGGCAATGCTCTCCCTTCTATCTTCCCACATCTCTTTCACCACATCTCTCATGGTTAGCAACTCCTTCAACATCTCTTTGTCAAAGAACTTGGATAATGAAGATGTATGGGAACTATCAATGTTTGAAGCTTCCTCCATCCTTGCAAGAAATCAAACTTCAACACAAAACTTGCACAAATACCAACAACTAAATCTCAAGCTATCAATGGCAAATACATGAACAAAACAAACTATGCTCTGATACCAACTTGATCTGAAAATAGTGGGCTAACTTGTTATGCTATGCAAGAACTCTCTACTTCATTAAAATAAACTTTACAGGACCTTGCTCCATATGTTAAAATATGCAAGATGAATTAAGTGTCAAGTTTATGCATCTTCTTTTAAATGTTCATGTGTGAGGAAATGTTCTTTTAAATGGTTAAATAAGTGCTTTAAATAAATACTCAACAACATAACTTGTAGCAAATAAACCATCAAACTCACAACAATAACAAGATGATAAAGGAGTTCACCCCTCTCTGGGCTACATCTCCTTGAGCCTCCATCAATGGACTTGGTTCTCTGGGATTAATTTGTCAAAAATTCTTTTACAAGCTGCTGCTCAAATCCAATGGAAATACTGACTGTACCATTGGGTTTAGAATACATAAAAACCCAAAAAATGACTAATAAAACTCTGAAAACAAATCATGGCTCATCCGGGCATGACCTCTTCTACATGTGGCCTTAAGCTTCCCTGAGCTTCACTGTGGAAAAAACACCTGTAAAAGTCCTCAAATGGATCTGAAACCTATCCCAAAGTGTTCAGAGCATAACAATTAGCCAAAAATGATTATTCAATCACAGAAAACAAACATGGGCTCATCTGAGCATGACCTCAAACAATAAGGGCTTCAAGCTCCCTAGAGCTCTCTGAAACTTCAATGGTTAAAAACCTACAAAAGAATTCTTCAAATGGATTTGAAAACAGTGCCAATGGATTCAGAACGTCCAAAAACCCCTAGCTGAGCTTTTTCGGCACCTCATTTAGCCAAAAAATGAAGAAGATAGGCCTCCTGCCATTTTCTTCCTTCAAGCTTGTTGTCTCTGGTTCGCCAAAACGCACCTCTGTGTGGCCAACCTAGCTCACGCGCTACAAATTGTGCTAAAACCTAGCACACGCGTGTAACCGCAAAAAGGTCAAACTGTAGGACGGTTATGGGCACGCCTAGCCCCTAACCGCCAAGGTCGTGGTCACAAGGGTCCATGTGACCTCGCGCTATCGTAAAAGAGGGCTAAGTTTCAAGGCTGAATGGTTAACCGACAAGTGTCGGTGTTGTAACTGTTTAAACCAATTACCGCGCGCGCTCCGTGTGACAAAGGGTCATATGGGCGGACATGTGAAACCGGGGCTTTGAAATTGTTGAAAATACGCATGCGCACTGTTAACCGGTGGTCACATATATGAACCCGGAAACCGCGGGCTGGGGCTCCGTTTGAAATACGTATTCGTGCGCATTATAAATCCACTGGTCATATGTATTGTTAATACAACCGCGAGCTGGGGCTAAGCCCCAACCCGACCCCCCGCGCCAACTTAACCATAACTCTATTTTAAATATATTTAAACTCATTCATATAACAAGTAACAATGCGTGGTGTGTTGGCAGGGCAGACTTTATTAAAGCTTTGGATGGGAGAGGAGGTTCGGGGTTCGATCCCCACAGACTCCATAATATTTTGAACTAACAACCAATTACAACGGTGCCACTTGGCAGCCCATGACTGGGCCACGTGGCGCCACACCATTTGTCCATTAAATGCCACGTGTCACAATTTGATTCGACCACATCTGCCAATGAGTGAATTCCATGTCACCATCTGCCACATCAACGTACGAATGTGCCACATCATCGTATGGTCTCTGCCACGTCAGCTGTACGGACTGTACGAACTATACAGTCAGAACAATTTTTTTACCTGTTTAGCGATTCGAACAGATCGCGATATCTCTCTCATTCGACGTCCATTTGAACCCAAACGAGTTGCGTTGGGTTTGTAACAACGAGGGCTACGCACTCGTTCGATTTGAGGCAATTCCGAGAACTTTGATTTTTAAGCTAAATTTTGACCCCTGGTCCAGATTCTGATCATGAATGCATGGGATTGAGTTAGAGAGTGGCTCATAAAAAAAATGTCCATGAGAATTAATTGGTGCTAGTAGAGAAATCTGGATGAATATATGTCACAGGGATTCATGGTAGATCTCTAATATAGCCAAAACTTGCAACACTATCTAATGAGTTGTGAAGAGAGTTAGAGACATATAGGTGGCCCTTCATTCTTCTCACACTGTAGCTTTATTCAAGGGTGATGTCCACATAAAATTCTTATGGTTGGGAGGCAAATTAATCCTATGTGGCTAGCTGAAATGAACAACTTATGACACACATGCACACACACACCTGGATTAAGAAGTTTGGATCATTTAGGAATAGGTGGAAGGACATTCTACAAAATATCATTACCTTCCTTTCATATAATTATGGGACTAAAATCTATTATGCACTCTCCCCAATAGGGTTCAAATCCCCGATGAGACTCTCGTTCGTTGTGATAAGGCTAAAAAGGTAGGCTCTCCCTGGATAGAGGTCCACTCTGGTGTGCCTCAAGATGCCTTGGCCCTTGCTAAGTCAGAAGTTATTGGTATATATGGATTGCGGGCTATTGGATATACTCTTGGGTTAAAATCAAAAGTAGTTGGTTTTCTCACGTGCATATCCCAAGTCACTCTAACGAATCACTGATTCCCATGGTGTGTGTGTGTGTGTGTGTCATTATTTTGAGTTACTTTAATTTTTTTCAGACTAATTGGGCTCATACTAGAAAAACATTTATAAATTGTGAAATGATCCCGACGTAGAATCCTTTTTTTTATGATTGTTATGGAGTAGGATATATATGAACCTATCATTTATTTCTCTCCTTGAAGGGGAGCATCTATGAAATGTGATCAAATATCTACAAAATGCAATTTTGTTTTATATAAATAAAATCATGATCTTTTTTCAAATAATATTATGTATATTCCAACCCTAAGGGATAAATTAGTTGGGTCAACCCTTTTGGGTAAGGCGTAATTCTTAGGGAGGTTGTATGATCCATTCTTTGAGTCATGTGAGGTTGTCAACCATTATTGCCACTAGCAGTCAATACTGCCCTCCATCCATAAACTTGGAGAAAAGTGGGTAAATGATCAATGGAATGCAATTGGAAAGGTACCAATGTAATCATTCTTCACTTAAGTGCAAGAGGGTGTGGGGAATTTATATATATATATATATATATATATATATATATATCTATATATATATATATATGGGGTGGTTCAATTTTCAACCACAATAATTGTTGGTAACTTCAAAGGACTCAACTAGATTTCAACCTATGACCTATTGCCTTCCCGTCAACAACATGTCTTGGGTGGATGGTCCAACTAATTGAATTAACCCTATATATATATATATATATAGAGAGAGAGAGAGAGAGAGAGAGAGAGAGAGATTCTTTGAATTTTGCAACTAACCCAAAAGAACTATATCAATACCTTTGTACTCAAAATCATTCGTTATATGTGAATTTTCAAACAATTTTTAGAGAAAACACATTACTTAGGATTTCTCTTTACAGTAGAGCATTTGTAAAGATTTGTCGATAAAATTTTGGTTTAGTAATAAATATTGTGAAAATGTGTATGGTGATAATATTTAAGTTATCATTGAGCGCTAATTAGTTGGTTAAGAGAGATTGTGATATTCCTCCATTATGTTTAATTTCCACACACACTTTTGTGAAATAATAAATTCAACATGATTGTTAAATTGAATTCAACATGACATTAATCATATAATAACACATCTTATCGTTGAACATGACATTAATCATGTAATGACATAATATATTATTTTTTAATTAGTAATTAAGATTTAATTATACTAAGCAACATATAAGAAAATCCTTATTGAGAAACATGCCAATACTATAAATAAAGACGATGGTCTAAAAATCCCTAAGACATAAAAATCACTTATAAACATAATCAAAGGTCAAACTAATTAAAAATAATACATTGTGGTTTGATTGTGGAGTGATATCTACTCATTTCTATTATTTCACCAACAAACAAAATATATAAATTTTAGTGTTATAAATGAAATGTTATATTATAATAATTGGATAAAATCAATTCCTATGGGGTGCCAACTGTTCACCATGAAATAAATGCAAGGGAGGTGACGATAGGGGATGTCTCTTCATCCCGATGTCCCCCACGCGCCAAGGATAATGGTAATGGCGGGTATGAGCCGAATGGCTCTCACATGACTCAAAGTAATGAAGGTTCACATGACAACACATGGCATCGATATTCCAATACTCTTGGATCTCGTGAGCATGATGACTCTTGGTAGATTAAGGAAGAAGTAGGGAGAGCATTCGATCGTTATTGTTCTCGATCTTTGCTACGTTCTTGATCTTTGGTATTCGTTGATTACATATAGTGACCCTTCTCTAGTTTGGTTTTCTTCTCTTTCCTCTCATCACACTCTCATGGCTCTTCTAGTTTGGTTTTTTTCTCTTTCCTCTCATCACATTCTCATGGCTCTTCGTGGTAGTAGTTTCAGGTCCTGCCTTGCTCGCCATATGCATATAAGAAAGGTTGATGTTGAAGTGGTGGATTTATACGATCAGTTTGTTTTATAGGAGGATCGTGATACCATGCCAACATTGGAGGAAGAAGTTAAGATGGCTAGGGCCTATAAAGAAGAAGAGGAAGTAGAAGAATAAGTGGGAGACATTATTCCTGATCTAGGCTGCATTAGAACAAAAAATTATAATTTTTTCAAAACTTTGGAAATCTACTAGCACACCAAGGCTATGGTGTCTATGGGCATGCTTCCTAAAGACCGAGACTTCAGGCAACTCAAGTAGAGAATGAAGTTTCTCGAGGAGCAGAATAATATGTTAATGATTATGGTTTAATGGTTGGTCAAACGCCATGGTGGATCCTTTCTGATGCCTTCAAGTGGTCATTTGCATGCAAGATATTCTCCAACTGTGGGACCCATGGATAACTCTCGCTCGCTGGCTCCCCATGTGCCCCCTTATAATGGTTAATTTGAATTTAGGTTTTTATAGCCAGGTCCTAACTAAGGATGCTCTAGTTCAGACTATTAGATATATTTGTTATGATTCTCTAGTTAGTTGGTTATCTAGACTGTTAGTATATCAACTACTTCAAAACCTTTCAGTTGTTAAGTTAAACTCTAAAAATTGGCTTGGTTTCCCTCCATGGGCAGACACTCAACTATGCTTCTTTTTGGCTTTGTTTGTTATCTTGGTTATCTTTTTGGACCTAGTGTTTGGGAGACATTTATGTACATCTGTTAATATTTGAATAGAAAATCTTACTTACCTAAAAAAAACTGGATAAACTCAATTTTTTTTTTCTAGGGAATGCAAGTTCGGGAAACCCCCGCATGAGTAGGATAAATTGTCGGCATGATTATGTGCCTAACTAGGTGGGGACATCAAGTGAGGCCCACCAAACACAACAATGGCTAACYGAGGATTTGACCTYGAGAMGTCTCACTTTAGAACCACAACACTCATCTACTTGAGCTAACCCACCGGGTTGGATAAACTCAATTATTTTGGTATAAAATTTAATGTTATATTATAATAGCTAGATAAACTCAATTATGTTGGTATAAATTTTAATGTTAGACACCAATTATGCCCAATTTTTTTTTAATGTTAGACACCAATTTTTTTTTTTAATGTTAGACACAAAAAAAGAACTGGATAAACTCAATTTTTTTTTCTATAAATTTTAATGTTATATTATAATAGCTAGATAAACTCAATTATGTTGGTATAAATTTTAATGTTAGATACCCCCTCCAGGTAATGATTTGACTACTAAAGTCAACAAAGGTGTACATACCCTCTAGATTTGAACTTGTGACCTCCAAGGAGGAAAAACACATTTTTAACCACTAAACCCACTCAAATTGTACTCATTAAACCCACTCAAATTGTACCAATAAATACCTATAAATCTTCACAATTAAATTTAAAAATTTATATATAAAACAAGAGGTGCATGGGAGCTTAGTCCCTGCTAAGTAAATTTGGAAATGAAGATGATAGTTAACACCCTATAATTATTCATGATGATTACTTTGAAACATAAATAATATGCTAACAAATGAGCTAGTTTCATAATCTTAAAAGAAATCAACTTCTTAAAAGAATTCAACATAGAATCACAAGAGATGGAGAAAGCCTTATTTCTCCATGATGACACATAGTTTATAAATTTGTCATAATCGGTACTGGACAAAATATTTTACCATGATTTTACTTTAATGTAGCTGCCATATAGTTTTAGGATTAACCTAAATTTTCTTCTAATTAAGCTAAGCAAGCCACATACAAATCTTATTTAAAAAATAAAAAATAAAAATAAACATTTCACATTTCACATTTGATAATATATATATATATATATATATATATATATATATATATATATATATATATATATATATATATATATAATATATTATAATATTTTGTGTTAACATATATATTATATATAATATATACTGTAATTTATATAATATTATAATATATATTTTAATTTGTATAATATTTTAATATGTCACATTCAAAATATCAACATCACTATTCATTCCTTCTTCTATATTGAGAAATGTAAATTTAAAAAAATATTTTTATTGTGGTGGTGTAATAAGTGCTATATATGTTGTACAACCAATTATAATATGCTTATTATACTCGTCGATAGACATGGTATATAGCTTTGAGTTAGGCTTGATTTTCTATTAGTTCATGGTTGACCAAAAAATATACACCTCTTTATCTAAAGTTTTGAAAAATAATGATTTATTTTAAATTTCAAATCGCATTTATCTGAGATCTTATTGGCCAAAGACTTTGAAGTCTTATTGCTGCCTTCAGTCCCCCCAATGTTATTGTAATAAATATTTCTGCCATCTAGTCATTTCATCTCCCTATCTCCTTAAACAATAATTTTATTATTATATTTGGTAGGGATATGCTACATAGTAGCCTTGTTGATTATGCAATTAATTTTAAATATTGAAATACGTGAAGGCAACAATAAAACTTGAAATATATTAACCAATTAGAGATGAGAACAATAAATATTTTTACTATATCAAAAAATATATATTTATTTTCTTAAGTTAAACATTACATTTTACAAACAAATTTAAAATATAAAGCAATTTAATGTCAAATCAATAGCAAATTCATTGGATTAATAACATATCAAAATAGGAAATGAAAAAAATCGCCATCACAATTAAATATAAAGACAAAGGAAAGAGAGTAAAAGTTATTTTATTTCATTTTTCATTTGATAAGGATCCTTTTCATTATGTACTTTGAAAAACTTTTGATGTCTATTTTTAAAACCAATCGGACTAACCCAATGGATAGATAAAACATACATAAACAAATGCAACAATTGGAGCAGAGAATGCAATTGCATTATAAGGTCGCAATTGTATAGATGGAACAAGAAAAATAATACTTTATTTATTTAAAAATATTTATTTTAATATACTATTTTTACAATTAAATTCATAAAATAAAGATATATCACCACATCTTGAGCGATAATGTCTTTGTCAAAATGAAGTCGATGAGACTTCTTTAAAGAATCACTTTTCACTTTTCGTATGAGTGGAGTAGATTAGAGAATGAATGTTTAATTTTCTATTTTATACAACAATGTTAAATCCAAATTCTATTAGCAAACTAAATTTATTAATCAAGATAATATTGAAATATTATACAACATACAACTTTCTAGGGCTTAGATAATGTAAGGTGAATCTAATTTTTTGGGAGGGTTGCCACTAAACCAAAGTATGCAATTTTTAGTATGTGTTTATTACTAAGTTAAACGTTGTTTTCTTTAATATTTGTAAATGATCGACTCCTTATAAATATAAGTCAATAACCAACCTAGGAAACGAAGAAATTAAATATACAATTTATAAAAAAAATTAAACCTAAAATTGATAATCTATTGATTTACATGCACACAGATTAAAAAATAATACAAATATTATAATGTCATGAATCTTTTGTTCAATGGACAAGATTAAAAGTCAAAACCTTCAACAATAAGTATAATCTAAAACAAAAATATTTATAAAAAAACATTGCATGCAATTTAGTCTTTACTTTACTATTTTTTATTATTATTATTATTATTATTATTATTATGTAATAGGGTTTACTTTTTTATGTAATAGAGGGTAGGGATTAATATTTTTATTTTTAAAACTAAAAACACATAAGTCAACTTTCTATTATATACAAAAATAAGGTTTTACATCATCAACCTTGGTTGGGACTTTCCTACAGAGGAAACCATATCCCCAACCAAGGATTATTGGCAAAGTCTTTTGCATAATTGAGTTTCCCATCAAAGGAACATAAAAAGGAGATATTTGAATTAAAAGTTTGGAACTATTCATGCTAACAAAAAGTTTAAAAAACTCAAACAAGATCAAACTGGTTATTCATCAATTGGAGACAGTGTAGTCTCCTCCTCCACCACCTCCAAAACCAACTCAATGTTATCATCCTCATCATGTGCTTGCTTTGGTTGCTAAGAACCAGTATCCACCACAATCAGATTGGCACATTCCTGCAGAACTAGAAGAACCCTCCACCTATTTCCCCTTTCCATAATCTTTTTCCACCTTTGAAATAGTAATTTTGATCCTAAAAACCGACTGACACATAACTTTAATTTTTCCCTAAAAAATGCTAATGGTGTGAAGGCTCTCTTATTGCTCTTCTTTTCTTTTCTCCAAAGCTTGGGCCACCAACATTTTCACTAACCAATATGTCTGATCGATTCTAAAATATTTTGTATCATGAGTCCAGGAGTAGACTAGGTTCACTACCCATCCCTGAACCTCTTCCAAAATTCTGTCATCTATAATATTTTTGTTCTTTGCGTTAACCTTCGCTTCCACTGCCTCCACCTATTTCTTAGCCTTGGCAGAGCATTTCTCTTCAAACATCTATTCTGCATTATAGGATTCTTGCTCAGCCCTAGACCAAGTGCTGGGACCATGAGATGAAGAAGCCTTACGTAATCCCCCTTTTCCTTTATTCCTTTGGACATCCCACCCCCCCTCTAGCACCTCAAGCCATGCTTATTTCCAAATGCAAACACCACTTGAGACCATGAACTAGACCACACCAAGAATGGACATCGAGAAACACTTGGGCACCAACAAGTATGCATAGCCACTAGAGAAGAACACATAACACCCTCCCTACCCAGTCCCACTCTCCATTCTAGAACCTTGGCTTAAAACCTAGGAAAACCCTTGAAGGAGGGATCACACACAGAGCCAATAACCCATAGGACAAAGACAATTCCTTCCAAAATAACTTACCAAAGGCTTGCAAGGTCAAACTCCCTCTTGCATAGCATGGTATTCGATCAAGACAAAGCCCTCCCCTTCACCAAATTGGACTTATACCAATCAAAACCTCATGACCCAACCAATAAATAAATGACTCAATTCCATGCTAAGTTCTCATCATTCCCACAACATCTAAGTTTTTCCTTATTAGAAAATAATCAACCATATTCATCATTGTACACCATTCCTTCATAGAATAATGACATAACATTAAACCTTGCATCCTTCCCTTCTATCACACATCCACCAAACCAGATAACCACAAGATTTCAACAATTAAAGTGGTGAGTGACGTACCTGCTCTATGGAGGCCTTTGTCACCTGCATGACCCAGATTAGACCTCCCCTACCTAGGATTTGAATACTTTGAACTACATGGTGGAATGATGGCTAGGCATGATGCGCATCCATGGCCCTACTCGTCATAACCCCATCCATGTGGGTAGGGATTAATAAATTCATGTCAAGGAAACCCATTATTGTATTATAAATCATAACATAAAACATTCAAAGAAAAATATTTAGATAATTGATTTCCTTTATTCTATGAAAGTGATAGAGGTGATAAGTATGAGCACACACATGGCAATTTGTTCATGTAATATCCTAATTTTAATATATATATATATATATATATATATATATATATATAACAATTTGTTTATGTAATATTTTAATTTTTGTTTATGTAATATTTTAATTTTGACTTTTGAAATTATACTTGATTAGATTGTGTATATGTATATTGGTGTGACATTTTTGTAAGTGTCCAACCATGTGAGATAATGCTTATAATATAATGTGATGTATATGTTGTATATATCTAAGAAGAAGGTCTTAGTTTTTTGGAATTTTCTTTATGTTATATTACATAGGTGATGCCACTCTTACATATGCACATAAAGAGAAGTGATTATATATAATATATAATCCATATGCTTGGTTAAAAGGGGTTTTTGTCGGTAAATGATTATTATGTCATGTGTTAATTGTTGCGCCTTCCACCATGTGTCCAATATGTTTTTGTTGACGTGGATGCATTCATACAAGGGAATACATATAATCCTTGGATTTTGGAAGGTTCCTAACTTCACTTAGAGGGGTGCATTCAAACCATTCTCCCCAATCTATATCAAATAACTTGATAAATTTTATGGAGTTGTAGTGATCCAATGTGTTCATCTTCCCATAATGTTACAATTTGCAAGCTAGTTTTTTTTTTTGAAAGTAATGGATGCATTGAGGTTTGGGAATGTATAATTCTTCCATTTTCACATACTTGTTTTGGGTTTTAATTCTTTTTAGAAAATAGATTACTTGAATTTTCATATGGTTTCCTTGGCAATGGAATTAAAAAGGATGCACTATTCTATGTGATCTCCCTTGAAGGATTTCAATGACATGGACACTTTTTATGAAAATATTTAATCTTGAAAAATATGTATAATTCTTCCATTTTCATATACTTGTTTTGGGTTTTAATTCTTTTTAGAAAATAGATTATTTGAATTTTCATATGGTTTCCTTGGCCATGGAATTAAAAAGGATGCACTATTTTATGTGATCTCCCATGAAGGATTTCAATGACATGGACACTTTTTATGAAAATATTTAACCTTGAAAAATGAAGAATTTCTCGAGGGGGAATATGCACAGAGGGATACTTCCTAATAAATAAGATGGCAATGGGATTGATTGAGTGTTGGTAGAGAAATATGGATGAATATGTGTCATGGCAATTCATGCTAGATGTCTAATATGGCTAAGTCATGCAACATTGTGGAATGGATTGTGAAAGGCAATGGGATTGATTGAGTGTTGGTAGAGAAATATGGATGAATATGTGTCATGACAATTCATGCTAGATGTCTAATATGGCTAAGTCATGCAACATTGTGGAATGGATTGTGAAAAGAGTTAGAGACTTATAAACAATCCTTCACCCTTATCACCTCTTAGCCTAACTAAAGAGTGTTCTCCACATCATATTCCTATGAATGGAAGGTAAATTTCTTCTATGTAGTGGGTTGAAATTAAGAGATTACGATGCATGTAATTTTTTCATCTCTTTTATATTTTTATTATGTAATTATTTGAATATTGGTTAAATGCATACTCTAAGATGGAGACATTATTTTGACATGTCATGGAATTTATGTATTTCAATTCATGGAAAGATGTATAAGAATTATGGATGGTAATGAATATTGCATATTGATTCATGGAATGTTGTATAAGAATTATGGATGGTAATGAATATTGCATATCGATAGTGAAATTATATTTGTTAGTGGTTACAGATTTATCACTTGTTATGCCTTTTATTTGAATGTTTTATGCACGAGTGAGTTGGATAAATAGTACATGAATTATACTTCGTTATGCATATCATTTAGTTTTCGCAAATAGTCTTGTAATAGAAATATGTAGTGAGTTTTGGAAAGATCCCATTGGAATTATAGTTGACAATGAGATTGGTAAACGAAAGTAAGGTTTGAGTTCAATACCTTATTGGCCAAGGGAAGGTAGTTGAGTACATTACAAAGCGGTATCCGAGCTTAGATTCAATGTTGAGTCCTTTCAAGACAAATGGAATAAATCATAGTTTCAATGTTGTTTGTGAAATTATAATGACTTTTCCCACAATGCAATTCATGGAGTGAGTGAAAGAATGACATTTTGGTTCTTGTTCATTGTAGAAGATTAAATATTCAACAAAAATCCCTATGAAAATTGTATGGGTTTAGGCATTGAATCCATGAGAAAAATAATCTTGTAGCTTCATAGGAGGTCATGAGTTCCAATCCAATAATTTAATTAAGTGGAATCTCTACATATGGAAATGTCATTTAGACTACCACTTGTCCTTAATTAATGTAGAATTCCATCCTATCTATTGTAGAAACCTCCTATGGAAATATGCTAAGAGGATCTTCAAGATGACACGACTATGTATCAATATAGTCATGTGTTGGGGAAAATAACTAAGTTAATAAAATATGTATCAATATAGTCATGTGTTGGGGAAAATAACTAAGTTAATAAAGTTATCCATGAAAAGAGTTAATCCAATTAGAAATATAAATCCAACCATTGAACCATCACCCCAACTTTAAAAATGCTAAGATCAACAATTTAAACCAACTTGACTTGAATTAAGGACTTCCATTATTAAGGCATTAGATTAATGAAACTCTTTCATACTTTGAAAATTTTCAAGAATCAGGCCATCAAGGAGCCTAAGTGGGATATTTATCCCAAGCAAGATCATATTTAGGTTGGATTGCTGGATGAGGGATAAAAACGATTTTATTTTGAGTTGATAGGGCCTAACATTGAATTAGTAGGAGATATAAATTCAAGTATCAAGGAATTAAGGATGTTCATGAGATTTTTCATATTATTGGTACTACTAGATCCCCACTAGTTGATTCGAAGGTCAATGATATAATAATCAAGTTTTACTTCACTAAGAAAGAAATAAAGTAACTAGGATTTTAGTAAATACAGGGGGAGAAGAACCTATAAATTTACTTCTTGATGAAGCTTCCAACGTTCAATGGATGAGCTACAAGAATGAGTCCTAGCTCCAAAACACTACACATTAGAGAAACAAAAACACCTTCCTACTCTACAAGTAATAAAACCCTAGATATAACTCATATAACTAAGTGAAAACCCTTATAGATATAGTTGATTAGTACAATGAATGAAAGAAATCATTTATTAAACAACATTAAACCAAATAAAAAGCAAATATGCATTGGGGAAGAAAGGAAATTCTATTATAATTAGAAAAGATTACATCATACATCCATACCTTTGAGTGGTGATATGGTTTCAAATCCTTTCTCCATAAGTTAATTCCTATTCAAATCCCTTTCTAGTACAATGGTCTTTTATGTATTAAACAAACAATCATCCTATTAAGCCTCCATAATCAAATTAGATAAATGGATACAAAGGTGCAAATTGGGCATTCCTTCGTAAGAATAGAAAAATATCACAATTTCATAACCTCAATGTCTAATACAAATATATATCTCATCTAAGGCCAATCCAAATATGAATTCAATACACAATATAGGACAAAGCTATCAATCCCATGCAAGGGGCACATTTTTATAGGTCTCTTAGATCATTCTAGGGTTTTGACATGAATAAAAGGTCCATATTTTAGAATAACCCAAAGATATGCATGTCGTGAGTGGCTTAACAATGATAAAAGTGGAATACATCAACTGTAAAGTGTTCCTTTATTAAGTTTAACCAAGTCAAGGGGGAATACACAAGTTCTAATCATATTTCCATGCCCTATGCATAACTTTAAAAGGAAATGTTGCACCCATCAACTATAGGGAGTGAACGGATTCATGCTACCACAAGGAGGAAGAAAAGTGTGGAGTCACCACTTGGTTTTAGAAAAAATAGAGAAGTCCTAGGGAAAAAAGAGAGATAAATAAAAGGAGGAATGAGAGCCCTTATATTAATTAGGATTTAGAGTTGATCATGTTAATATAGGGCTATAAGTTAATTAGGGTACTTTGATTATGTAACAAAAATAACCAAGTGATAACAACATAAATGAAGGTAAATAACCTAGGGTTGATTCAACATAATTCCTTTGATGAGATAATTAACCTAAGTGATGAAGATGGAATTAAAAAGAAAAAGGAAAGAACTCACTCAGATGAGCGTTTTTTTAGGTTTTAAGGCTTCTTGACTTGAGGATGAGAGTTGTGAAAAGCCTCTAAGAGAGTGTTCCACCTCCTAAAAAAATCTCCACATGTAGCTAAATATCTTTGCAAAATAGACTTTACTTGATCTCCCATACAATACAATATATGGCACTAGATATATAATATGAAATAATGTAACACTAAAGTGTTGCACGGTGACCAAAAATTCCCTTAGAAGGGTTGATATCTCCCTTCCCCTAGTTGTGTTGGAATTTCACTTGAGGTGGAAGAGTTGAATCCCCCAAGGTGTGAGAGGATAAATCCCATGAAGATTCCCTAGGATGAAGCAACAAGCCTTCAAGGTTAGAACTAGACTAATGATAAGAGATCTATGTAGAGGCGTTGGAGAAAACATGCAACAAACATACCAAGATCATGTAAGAGGCATTAGGAATCTAGATCAAGACATGAATCAAATTTAACCATGTACCTCCAAGACGAGGTTTGAAAGATCAAAGATTGGAATAGTTTCAGAGATCTTACAAAGAGCAAAGGGAATGACCCCAAGGTGTAGGTGAGCATTACACTAATTTTTAGAGAGGATAAATTGTATGAAAAATAAAACCACACAATTTGAACTATTACGAGTTTTGATATCATACCATGGGAAATTCCCCATGTATAGGATCTTTATTATGTGTGCCATGATACATAGTCATGATTATATTGTTAGGGATTTCACAGATTCACTTTGCATGTTAATACCATAAAATTTTAAGGAAGGTTTAATTGTTTTGACCCCCTTAAATATTAAACCCAAATGGATTTAGGCTATTAGGGAGTTGTAATGAATCATCCCAAGTAACTATGGATGAAATTAAGTTATTAAGTCCCAAACTCAATCCATAGAGTTAGGGAATACCCCAAATGTTTGTCCCAAAGGGTCAAAGTGAACCAAACCAGCAACCAAAGGCCAAAGGAGGGGAGGGAATGCAATTAAAGATCCTAACTAATCATGATATGTTATGATCCAATGCCTTAAAAATGATAAGAAGTCAATGAATCCAATCCACTTTGAGGGGGAAATATCCTTTTACAATATATCCAATTTAGAATACAATATGAGATGTGATAAGATGATCCTAATATTAGGTCTTCTTGGCATATATATAGGAGACAAAGGGTACACATATAATGAAAGGATGCAATGAAGAATTATAGCCGACATACAAATATAACCCTAGAAATGTAATATTTCAATATCTAGGTATTAATAAGGGGTTTTGTACATAACATGGGGAATTGTCTAGGGATTAACATTGATCGAGGGGATAAAAAAAATGCTCAAAAGTCAAAGTGCTCAGAATTGCTCAAAAATAGAATCATTGCGTATATCTCATCCTCACGATCCCAACTCAACTTGAATAGTCTCAAACAGAGTTCATATGCGAGATATCGTGTTCTGTCCATTTTCCCAATTGCTCAAAAATAGAATAATTGCGTAGATCTTGTCCTCACGATCCCAACGCAACTTGAACGGGCTCAAACAGAGTTCGTATGCAAGGGATATCATGTTCTGTCTGTTTTCCCAAACATGGAAAATGATGACTGTACACAGTCCGTACAGGCCACGTGGCAGATGATCGTATAGTTTGTACGACCATACAACTGATGTGAAAAGGTGACTGGGCAACTGACACAACTGACATGGAAGGTGGTGACATGGCAGACTTACCGTGAAGGGGTAATACATGGACCAACCAGTGGTTGACATGTGTCTATTTATTGGGCAAATGGAAGGGTGCCACATGGCCCATCAAGGGGCCACCACATGACACCCCCTTGTGGTAATATAAAATTTGGTATGGGCTCCATCAGGGTCGAACCTGCGACCTCCGAGCATGGGAAAAGCTTTTGCAAAGGCCGGGATATCACCCCACCTACATTACTGCTTAACCATTAATGTTCAAACCTTTTGTTTAAAGTTGATTTAAACTTTGGTTCGGGAGGAAAAGGGTCAAGGCTTAGCCCCAACCCTAGTCACGGTCACTACACCATACCACCAGATGACCTTAAGCGCAAGGTTTTCAACGGATAGTCCGACGGGTGTGGGGAGTTAGGCCGGACCCGGGCCACATGGTGCGACAGTTTGCCCAAATTTCGGAACAATGCACGTGGTGTTTGGTTTTGGCATGGTAAATGCACGAAGCTAGGTTCAATTGGACAGAGGTGTGTTTTGGTGAGAAGGTACAACAAGTTATTGGGAAAAACTTCCAGGGAGTGTATTTTTCTCAATTTTTGGCCAAACCAAGTGTAGGAAGAGCCCAACTAGGGTTTTTTGGACATCCTGGAGCCATTGAAGCCATATATTTTGCATTCTGAGCATTGTAAAGCACTGATTTTGACACTTTTAGAATACAATGAAAATGATCCAATGGAAGCTGGACCAGAAGATGTAGCCCAAGAGAGGGGTGAACTCCTTTATCATTTTGTTGTGTTATGTGCTTACTTTTTATGGTTGTTTATGTATGTTTATGTTGTTCATGTTAAGTAAAAACTCATTAAGTTTATGTTCTTGCAAACTTGATCCAATTGTCTAAGTCACATAAATATTTCACTTGCAAATTTGGATACATAAACCTTTTTCATTTTCAGATCAAGTTGGTATCCGAGCAAAGGTTTTTGAAGGTTTGATTGTTTGCAAGTGTTTTGTTTTCTGATGCTTACAAGGTTGAAGTTCACAAGAGGAGAAGGTCAACTTGTACAACCAAGTTCTCAACTTTCAAGAAGAACTATACATTCACCTCAAGCTTGAAGGAGGCATTCGCCAAGTATGGCTCATGAGGAGAGTCATGAAATCCCTACTTCAAAATATGAAACTTTCAGATTTTTTTTTTTATGATACGACATAAATGGTGAAATTTTTATTTGAAGAAAGAAATGCAAGGTTGCAAGGTGAAAGCTCAAATCCTCTAAGAGGTAATGAATATAGTGGTGATAAAACTCCAAAAGGAAATGGAGGGAATGGTGATACTCCACCTCCTTCACCTCCATCTCCCACTTCTTATACCATTTCACAACCACCTCCAAATTATCCAAAAGCACATGGTCAAATTCCTCCACAAACTCCTTTTCTTAAGATTGATATTAAGTTTGAATTGCCTATGTACAATGGAGAGGTAAATGCTGAGAAATTGGATAATTGGATTCGTCAAATTGAAGTGTATTGTAGGATACAAATAATCCAAGAGGATGAAACTAAGATTCAACTTTCTTCTCTTAGATTGGAAAGTTCATCACTCATTTGGTGGGAAGCCAAAACTCAAGAGGACATGAAGAAACATGGTAAAGTTTTATCCTCTTGAAACGTTTTTATTGTTGCAATTAAAAGGCAATTTTATCCATTAGCATACATGTAGAAACCTATCATGGATTGGCAAAATTTTAGACAAGCTAAAGGGAAAAGTGTGCAAAGCTACACTCAAGAATTTAGAAGAAGAGATTTGATTTTGGGTATAGATTTATCTTCTCAAGAAAATTTACTCAAATACATTGGAGGATTGCATAGATATTTGAGACACACAATTCTCATATTTAACCTTGCAAATCTAGATGAAGTCTATGTACAGGGAACTCATTTGGAAGCAAGAGGGAGGAATGATCCTCAAGAGGGCAGGAAGAAGCCATTTTATAATGGAAACAAAGGAAAGAGGAAATTCAAAGGAAATGGAAAGAATAATGTTTCAGTCAAGAAAGAGGGAGAAAAACTCACATGTAAACATTGCTCAAAAGATGACCATGATGAAGACCATTGTTGGAAACTTCATCGTGAAAAGAGACCCAAAAATTTCAACAACAAAACTATACCAAAGACTGTTGCAACTACACAACATGATTTAGGATCTGATTCGAGAGATAAAACAAAAATCACAGAGATGGGTTTTCAAGGTAAGGACTCTATTACAAGTACTAGTTCTTCAAGTAGTAGCCTCAATGAAACTCAACATGAAAAATAAAGAATAGAGATTTTGCACATAAGGGTTATTTCAAAGCATACTAACATAGATACTCTATTTGATACTGGATCTCAAGAAAACCTCATTTTTGAAGAAACAGTTAAGAAATTGCTTTTGGAAACTACTCCTCATCCTAAACCATATCCTCTAGGTTGGATCTGTGACAATGCCAAATTTCATGTGACGAGAAGATGTAAACTTAAATTTGCCTTCATTGCAAACCTTATAGATGAGGTAGAGTTTGATGTTATTCCATTGGATATTTGTGGTATTATGTTGGGAATCCCATATTTATATGATAGGAGAGCCATATTTCATCGTCATGAGAACATATATCATTTGTTTAAAAATGGAGTTGAGTACATTGTTAGAGAACATACAAAGAAGTTGAATTTGTCACTTGTAAATGCTGGACAAATGAAGAGATTAGTCAATGCTAGTAAGAACTTTATACTCTTGATGATCAAACCCAAAGACAACATTGAAAAATAATCTTTCCAAAGTTGTGATGCAAAGTTAAAATATGATTTATATGAGGTTGTTAACCGATATGATGAGATGTTTCAGGAACTGTAAGGATTGCCTCCTAGAAAAGGTATCCAACATGAGCTTCAATTGCAACAAAATTGTCCTCTTCCAAACATTGGTATGTACAGGATGTCAGTCATAGAGAATGTTGAAATTAAAAAAACAAATCCAAGAGTTGCTTGACAAAGGGGTTATCATGCCAAGGACATCGCCATGTGGGTCACCAATTGTTTTAGTACCAAAGAAATATGGTACATGGCGCATGTATGTAGATTTCAGAGCCTTGAACAAGATTACGGTAAAGAATCGTTACCCTCTTCCTAGAATTGATGATTTGCTTGATCAATTGAAAGATGATAAGTATTTTACCAAGTTGGATTTGAGAAGTGTATATCATCAGATTAGGATTGTTGAAGGAGATACATGGAAGACAACTTTCAAAACAAAGAAAGGTTTGTTTGAATGGATGGTTATGTCATTTGGGCTTTGTAATGCTCCTGCTACATTCATTAGATTTATGAATGATGTCTTAAGGAATTTTCTTGATAATTGTGTAATTTTCTACTTGGATGTGATCCAAAAGGGATCTGAAGGAGACTAAGGATAAATTTGAATTCACAGAAGCAACTCAAGAAGCTCAGAATGGCCTCAACAGACAGAGAAAGGGAAAAAATTCAAAGTACTCAAAAAACAGTGAATTTGGCATCACCACGAAGAGTACGTCGCAAGATTTCCAACGGTGTAAATGGCTCATCAAACAGAGTTATGGATCAAAAGATATTCACTATCAAAGTTTTGGTCAACCTATCCCAATCAACATGGATGAGTCAATATCTGTACTGTTGAAGTCAACATTGGTACAGATGACATCATCATCTATACAGGGTACATGGCACATGCAGAGGATGACACGTGTCATGAAGATGTCATCATGATGATGTGGTAGCACCAGAGGCTGCCACGTGTCACTTGTTTTTGGCCTTTTCCAATAAATCCATGGACCAATGGAAAA
The DNA here is from genome assembly GCA_009831015.1 of Picea engelmannii. Classification (NCBI taxonomy): domain Eukaryota; kingdom Viridiplantae; phylum Streptophyta; class Pinopsida; order Pinales; family Pinaceae; genus Picea; species Picea engelmannii. The sequence continues at coordinate 46,606 of ML804491.1, forward strand.
ACACCACGTGGTAGTCCATACATCCACATGGAATTTGTACAAATGACCAGGAAGATGACGTGGCAGTGACTATGCATATTGATGATGTGGGCCAATAAGTAGCTGGCACGTGGCCCAGTCATGGGCTGCCACGTGGTAGCGGGAAAATGCCCAATGAAGGCTAACAACCGAATTTCCTAATTTAAAAGAGGTTGGCCAAATGGCTAATTATTCCGCCAAAATAGAAACACCACCAAAGTTGTCCGATCCGCCATTTCCATTCCACCAAAACTCACGCTAAAAAGGAATGCAGGTTCGC
>ML804491.1:47058-76691 GCA_009831015.1 Picea engelmannii
TATCGATTTGATACTATTAAAAAATATACAACCAAAAGGAGGAGGCCCGTAGGCTTGAACTTGGGACCTCCCTAACCACAACTTTTTAAATAGTATCCACCAATCACTGGGCCAAGGGCCTATGTTGGTACATACAATTGAGTTTTTATTTAAAAGGTGTTTTCTTCCATAGTTCAGGGAGTGAGACCAGGGCACGACCGTACAGTTAGGGAACAATTTTCGAGAATATTTCTCAAGAATTAATTGCAGGTGCAGGAACAAAAACGAGGTGAAATTCCTCAAGGTCCTGGAAGTGACAGACTCAGATCGAGGCATGGAGACAGTCATTTTTGAGTAATTCGATGCCACAAATTCAATGGTTATGTTTGTTTTTTGATCTGAGCAAAGCTTATGCAACTTAACTCCAGAATGAGGTATGCTTATGTATTTTTCCAAATTCTTTTGCTGAGTTAATAAAAAGTCCTACGCATTTGAGAGCAAGACCCAGAGACGTAGTCCACGAGGGATGAACTCCGTTATCAAGTTTTTATGTTCATATTTGACGCTTACGGCTCTTCATTATTGAGCTTTTCCTTCTTTATGATGCATTTAAGTTTATGCTAATTTAATACAATTCTTTAATAAGTCACATCGATGAAAAGATCTCGGATCATGTTGGTATCAGAGCAATCATATTTGACTTGAATTGTTGAGTGTGAATGCTTACTAGGGATAAGCATAAGTAGGGTGAAGGAAATCTTAAGACTTTCAATCCCTAAGTTGGTTGTGCACCCCGAAGGAAGAAAATGGTCGAAGAGGACAAGCGTGATGAACATGAGAAAAACTTCCGTATGGTTTTTTATCGCATGTCAGAAATGGTTGAGCGAATGTATGGAGACTACAAGAAGAGGATGAAGAAGAAAGTGAAGAAAAAGGAAACACAAGCATATGATAACACTTCAGTGAATCAAGAGGCTGGAGGAGACCCTCCTGAGCCTGCATATTCACTAACAAGTTCTAGCTCTTCTTCCTTTGAGCATTCTCATAATTCTAGCCATAAAATTTATTTTAAGAAGTCATTATTAAATCTTGATGTAAAATTTTCTTTACCTATGTTTAATGAAGATGTTAATCCTGAAAAGCTACATAATTGGATCCGATAGGTTGTAGTATATTGTCGTGTTCAACAGATCGATGAAGAGGAAGTTAAAGTGCAATTGGCCTTCCTTCGGTTGTAATGCACCGCTCTCGTATGGTGGGAGAGAAAACTTCAGGACATAAGTAAGTGTGGTAATCCTCTTTCCTCATGGTCGGAATTTAAATCAGCGATAAGGAAGCAATTTTATCCATTGGGTTATTTACATAAAACAATTATGGAATGGAAAAATTTAAGACAAAGTAAAGATCAAACTGTACAAAGTTTCACAGAAGAATTTAGGAAGAAAGATCTTGCATTAAACATTCCTTTGGATTCTTATGAAACTTTAATGAAGTATATTGGTGCACTTCACAGTTATATTCATCATACTTTTCTATTGTTTAACCCCACCAGTCTTGACAAAGTTTGTGTGCAAGCCACTCACCTTGAGAACAAGGGAAAGCATGTTCAAGAATATCCCACAAAGAAACCTTCCAATATCCCACATAAACATTTTCAGAAGTTTAAAAGGAAGGAAAAAAGGACCGCCACTATAAAGAGAGAAGAAGGAAAGCCATCTTGCACTCATTGCAACAAAAGTGGTCACGATGATGAAAACTGTTGGAAACTACATCCAGAGAAGAGACCGAAACAATTTGGTGGAAAGGGGAAGACAAAGACCGTTGCTATAGTGAAACAAGATATTGGTTCTGATTCAGGAGATGAAGGAAAGATCACAATGGTTGGAGTACAAGGTAAAGATCCCCTTCATGCTAGTTCAAATTTCAATAATGAATCTCATGATGATGAAAGAAAGAGGAATGAATTATTTCATATAAGAGTTGTATCTAAGCACACTAAGATAGATACATTATTTGATCTGGGTTCCCAAGTAAACTTTATATCTGAAGCACTTGTCAAAAGGATGGGTCTTGAAACTAAACCACATCCAAAACCTTATCCTCTTGGTTGGGTATGCTATAAAGAAAAACTTAATGTCACCAAACAGTGTAGGGTCAAATTTTCTATTGCGTCAAAGTTGATTGATGAAGTGGATTTGGATGTTGTATCACTTGATATATGTGGCATAGTGCTGGGGAGTCCTTATTTTTATGATAGAAAAACAATCTTCTTTTGTCACGAGAACAAATATCACCTTACTAAAGGGGGAGTGGAATATATTGTTAGAGCCGACAACATGAGGGTAAACACAACACTTGTTAGTGAAGGACAAATGAAGAGACTTATAAACACTAATAAGAGATATGTACTCATGGTCATAAGGGAAAAATATTTCGGAACATCCGATGCTTTCCAAGGATGTGATCCCTCTCATAAGAAAGAATTAGTTGATATTGTTTCTAAGTATGATGATATTTTCCAGGAACTAGATGGATTACCTCCTAAGAGGGAAATCCAACATGAAATACATCTTCATCAGGATTCTCCTCTTCCTAATGTGGGCATGTACAACATGTCGGTTGTAGAGATGACATATATCAAAAAACAAGTACAAGGCTTATTGGATCAAGGGATCATCAGGCCCAACTCATCTCCTTGTGGTTCTTCGATCATGATGGTGCCAAAGAAAGATGGCACATGGCGAATGTGTGTCGATTATTGAGCCTTAAATAAAATCACGGTGAAAAATTGATACCCTCTTCCTCATATAGATGATTTACTTGATCAATTAAAGAATGTTGTTTATTTCACTAAGTTGGATTTGCGCAGTGGATACCATTAGATCAGGGTTGTAGAACATGATGAATGGAAAATTGCCTTTAAAACCAAACAAGGGTTGTTTGAGTGGTTAGTTATGTTGTTTGGACTTTGTAATGCTTTGTCAACTTTCATGCATGTGCTGAATGATGTATTCATGACATTTCTTGATGATTTTTTGATTGTATATTTAGATGACATTCTTATATTTAGTGGGACTTGGGATGAGCATGTAAGGCATGTAAAGCAAGTATTGGATACTTTGCAAAGGGAAAATTTGTATGTAAAATTTTCCAAATGTGAATTTGGTAAGAATGAAATTGTATACTTAGGTCATATTGTAGGAGGAGGACAATTGAGAATTGATCCTTCCAAGATTGATGTAATTGTGAATTGGCCTGAGCCCAAAATGTAACCGAAATGCGAAGCTTCTTAGGTGCAGTGCAGTATTGGAAGAGATTCATTTCAAACTTCTCTTTCATTGCATCTCCTTTGCATGCCTTAACCAGTGTGAAGAACATTTTTCAGTGGGGAGGAAAGCAAAAAAAAGATTTCGACACTTTGAAGGAAAAGATCAGTACCGCACCAATATTAGCACTGTTGAATCTTCAACATCCTTTCAAGATCAAGACAAATGCCCGAGGGTATGCCATGGGTGCAGTATTGATGCAATATCGTAATCCTATCTATTACCACTCTGAAACTTTTAACCAAGATGTTGCTAACTATCCTACGCATGATAAAGAGTTGTATTCATTAGTTCAAAGCATAAATAAATGGAAGCACTACTTGTTAGGGAAGGAAACAATCATACATACAGATCATCAACCCTTACAATATGTCCAAGCACAAACCAAGCTGCAACAATATTGACATTACAGATGGATGGGTTTTCTTCAACAATTTCATTTGGTAATCAAATACAAAAAGGGTAAAAGTAACAAGGTAGTTGATATGATTTCTAGGCCTCTTATTGTTGCTTCTATTATTTTGAAGAATGCTTCTTTATCTCATGATAGCTATGTGGAACAATATGCAGTTGATGAATATTTTAAAGAAGTATTTGAGAAGCTAACCCATGGTGCATAGGTAGAGACCTAGTGTCTGCAGGGAAAACTACTCTACCATCTTGGAAAGCTATGTATTCCTACAAGTGAATGAGTCCATGTAATACGAGAAGCAAACACTTCTCTTGTGTCTAGGCATTTTGGGGTAGGAAAAACTATGGCTTATCTGCAAATATTTTGTTACTGGCCTCATATGAAAGAAATTGTAACTAAATATGTAAAGGGGTGTGTGATGTGTTCTACTTGTAAGCCCACTAATAGAAATTTGGGGCTATACTCACCACTTCTTGTTCCATCCCATCCATGGGAAAGTATCTCCATGGATTTTGTAGGGGGTTTACCAATGTCAAAAATGGGTCATGACTATTTGTATGTTGTAGTGGATAGGTTTAGCAAGATGTGTATCTTAATGCCATGTAAAAAGAAAATCATTGCTGAGGAGACTGCTAATCTCTTCTTTCAGTGTTTTTGGGTTCACTTTGGGTGACCCACATCCATTATCTTAGATCAAGATACTCAATTCCTTGGGGATTTTTGGACGAGCTTGTGGAGAATGATGGACACCAAGTTGAATAGGAGCACTTATTTCCATCCATAGACCGACGAACATACATAGGTTGTTAATCGAACATTGGTACTTTTTCTTTGAGGCTACAACAACAAGCATCCCAAGTTATGGGATGAACAAATACCCTATGTACAACATGCTTACAATCGAGCCTTACATTCTTCCACTCAATGTTCACCATTCGAGAGATGTTTTAGGTATTTGCCTAAGGTTCCTTTGGACTTGATGTATGGGAAAGATGTTGATTCCAATGAAGAAAGAAATGAAGACATAGCCCGCAAGTTCATTCAGAGGATACAATAGATACACCAAGTAGTCAAGGAACAGTTGGAGAAAAGTAAAGCACAGTATAAATCTCGGCATGACAAACACAGGGTTGATCATCAGTTCTAGGTTGGAGACTAGGTATGGATCCACATAAACAAGGAGAGGTTGAAGGGTGAAGGAAAGAAACTCAATCTCGTCCGATATGGACCCTTCACTATTTTGGAGAAAAACAATACCAATCCTTTTCATCTGGATCTTCCACCTTGTATGCAGATCTACTCAGTTGTAACTGTGGAAAACTCGAAATGTTTTGAGCCTCTCATGATCATGGATCAGGATGAGGAAGTTTCAATACCTTTAGTTGATGAGTTTTCTCCTGAGTACTTCGATGATTTTGAAGGAAGATATCATCCTGGACAGAACAACGAGGAGTTCACATAGGGGTGATGTTGATTATCTTCGAGTGGGATTAAAGGGCACACATCCAAGCAAGGCAAAGTGGATTGAGAAGGAAAAGGTGAGGGAACTCTTCCCTCACTTATTTGTTTATCGATGAAAGATTTTGGTGGTCCAAAAATCTCTTAGTGGGAAGGCGTGATCCAAAAGGGATTCCGAGGAGACTAAGGATAACTTAGAATTCCCAGAAGCAACTTAAGAAGCTCAGAATGGCCTCAGCTGACAGAGAAAGGGAAACACTTGAAAGTACTCAAAACTTAGTGAAATTGGCATCATCGCGAAGAGCGTGTTGCAATATTTCCAGTGTTGTAAATGTCTCATCAAACAGAGTTATGGATCAAAATATATTCACGGTCAAAGTTTTGGTCAACCTAAATTGGGTAGCAGGGATGAGTCAACATCCGTACTGCTGACATCAACATTAGTATGGATGACATCAGCGTTCGTATAGGGTATGTGGCACACACAGAGGGAGACACGTGTCATGATGATGTCAAGATGATGATGTGGCAACACCAGAGACTGCCACATGTCACTTATTTTTGGCCTTTTTCGGTCAATCCATGGACCAATGGAAAAGTGCCACGTGGTAGTCCATACAACCATGTGGAATCCATACAACTAACTAGGAAAATGACATGGAAGTGACTGTGCAGATTGATGATGTGGGCCAATGAATGGCCGCCATGTGGCCCAGCCATGGGCTGCCATGTGGTAGCGGGAAAATGCCCAATGAGGGCTAACAACTGAATTTCCAAATTTAAAAGAGGTTGGCCAAATGGCCAATCGTTCCACCAAAATAGAAACACCACCAAAGTTGTCTGATCCGCCATTTTAGTTTCTCCAAAAATTGTGCCAAAAAGGAATGACGGTCCGCCATATCCGACCCAACGGTCCACCAAACTGGCGACCGATATATTTGGCTGGAGGTGCGGGCTATATATATATATAATATCAATCTGATACTATTAATAAATATACACCCAAAAGGGGGAGGTTCGCGGGCTTGACCTCGGGACCTCCCCAACCACAACGTTTTAAAAAGTATTCGCCAACCACTAGGCCAATGACCTATGTTGGTACATCCGCCCGAGTTTTTATTTAAAAGGTATTTTCTACCAGAGTTCGAGGGGTGAGACCAGGGCACGGTCATATGAACAAGGCATGATTTTTGAGAATATTTCTGATGAATTAATTATAGGTGCAGGCATGGAAACCGAGGTGAAATTCCTCAGGGGCCTGGAAGTGCCAGACTCAGATTGAGGAGTGGAGACAGTCGATGCCACGAATTTAGTGGTGATGTTTGTTTTCTGAACTGAGCAAAGCTTCTACAGCTTAACTTCAGAATGAGGTATACTTATGTATTTTTCCAAATTATTTTTCCGAGTTAATAAAAAGTCTTACCCATTTGAGAGCAGGACCTGGAGATGTAGTCCACTAGGGACGAAATCCATTATCAAGTTTTTATGTTCAGATTTGATGCTTATGTCTCTTCATTAGTGAGATTTTCCTTCTTTATGACGCATTTCAGTCTATGCTCATTTAATACAATTCTTTTATTAAGTCACATCGATGAAAATATCTTGGATTAGGATGACATTTTGATATTTAACAAATCTCGTGAAGAGGATGTTAAGCATGCAAAGCAAGTTTTAGATGTCTTGAAGAAAGAAAATTTGTTTTTAAAGATGTCTAAATGTGAGTTTGAAAAGACCTCACTTGTTTACTTGGGACATATTGTTGGAGGAGGAGAATTGAAAATAGATCCTTCAAAGGTCAAAGTCATTTTGGATTGGCACAAGCCCAACAATGTAACAAAGATAAGAAGCTTTTTGGTAGCAACCCAATATTGGATAAAGTTTATTGCTAACTTCTCTTCAATTGCAGCTCCATTACAGGTAGTGACAAGCATCATGCAATTTTTCCAGCGGGGAGGCAAGCAACAAAAATATTTTGATGCATTGAAGGATAAGATTAGTTCAGCTCTAGTTCTTCCACTTCCTGATTTGAGAAAGCCATTTGAGATACAAACAGATGCAGGTAACTATGCAATGGGAACAATCTTGTTGCAACATTGTAAGCCCATGTGTTTTCATTATGAAACTTTTAATGGTGCCATGATTAATTATCCTACATATGACAAGGAGTTGTATGCATTGGTGCAAAGTGTGAAAAAATGGAAACATTATTTTTGGGAAAAAAAAATAGTATTCACATAGATCATCAACCATTGCAATACTTACAATCACAAACAAAGCTACAACAAGCAAGGCACTTCAGATGGATGAATTTCCTACAACAATTCCACTTGGTTATTAGGTATAAGAAAGACATTTATAATAAAGTTGTTGATATGCTTTCTAGGCATATTGTTAGTGCTTCAGTTATTCTTAAGCATAATTCTACCATGCATGATAGTTATGTTGAACAATATGATTTAGATGTTTATTTTAAAGAGGTTTATGCAACTTTGTGTCATTCTAACCAAGTTGTGGAATTATATTACCATGTGCATGATAAGCTTTTGTATCATCTTGGCAAGCTATGTATTCCACATGGTGAAAGAGTACACATCATAAGGGAAGCACATTCTTCTCTTGTTGTTGGCCACTTTGGTGTAGGCAAGACAGTGGCTAATTTGCAAAGGTATTGCTATTGGCTTAAAATGAATGAAAGTGTTTCAAGATATGTAAGAAGATGTTCTTTATGTGCTACAAGTAATCCTAGCAATAGAAAGTTGGGTTTGTATACTCCACTTTCGGTTCCTTCTCGTCCTTGGGAAAACATTTCCATGGACTTTGTAGGAGGATTACCTATGCCAAAAAAGAATCATGATTATCTTTATGTTGTGGTTGACCATTTCAACAAAATGTGTATTTTGATGCCTTGTAAGAAGTAGGTTACAACTGAACAGACAACAAAAATATTCTTTCAACATGTTTGGGTACATTTTGGGTTGCCCAAATCCATTATTTCTGATCGAGATTCTCAATTTATTGGGAACTTTTGGTCAAGCTTATGGGAACTCATGGAAACCAAGCTGAAAAAGAGCACATCATTTCATCCACAAACTGATGGTCAAATAGAAGTGGTGAATAGAATAGTAGTACATCTTCTTTGTGGTTATTGCATCAAACATCCAAAGCTTTGGGATGAGCACCTACACTACATTCAACATGCTTATAATTGGGCTAAGCATTCTTTGACTCAAACATCTCCATTTGAGGCATGTTTTGGTTATTTGCCAAAATATTCTTTAGATTTTATCTGTGGGAAGGATATTTCTATTGATGGTCATTATGACATTGATAGAGCAAATAAGTTCATTGAAAAAATTCAGTTGGTGCATCAAATGGTACAAGAAAAGTTGGAAAAGAGCCAAGCCAAGTACAAGACAAGACATGACAAGCATAGTGTTGATCATAGTTTCCAAGTTGGAGATGAAGTTTGGCTTTACATTAGCAAAGAGAGTCTTAAAAGAGAAGGTAACAAATTGAAACCAATTAGATATGGACCTTTCAATATTCTTGAAAAGATTGATAACAATGCCTTCCGTTTGGATTTGCCTCCTTATATGAAAATGTATGTAGTTGTTAATGTTGAGAATTTGAGATTGTATGAACCTCCTTTGATTGATGATCAAGGAGAGCATGTTCATATTCCTTCCATAGATGACTTCTCACCAGAATTTCTTTCAGAATTGCATGAGGATACAATCCTTGACAGAAAGATAAGAACTTCAAAATGAGGGAATGTGGAATACCTTCGTGTTGGTATTAAAGGCACAAATCTAAGTAAATATAAATGGATTGAGGTTGGAAAGGTGAGGGAATTGTAACATCATATTTAGATTGACTAAAAGTAGTCTTTTGGAGGTCCAAAAGATTCACAATGGGGAGGAGTGATCCAGGGGATAAAAAAAGTGTTCAAAAATCAAAGTGCTAGAAATAGCTCAAAAATAGATTCATTGTGTAGATCTTGTCCTCACAATCCCAATGCAACTTGAATGGGATCAAAATAAGTTCATATGCGAGATATATCACATTTTGTCTGTTTTCCGAAACAGACAAAATGATGACTATACACAGTCTATACATGCCATGTGGCAGCTAACCGTACAGTCCGTACGCCCATACAAATGATGTGGCAAGGTGACTTGGTAGTTGACATGGTAGGTGGTGATGTGGCAGGCTGACCGTGTAGGGGTAAGACGTGGACCAACCAGTGGTCGACACGTGTATGTTTGCTAGGCGAATGGAAGGGTGCCATGTGGCCTAGCCAGGGGCCTCCACGTGGCACCCCCTTGTGGTAATGTAAAATTTGGTATGGGCTCCACCGAGGTTGAATCCACGACCTCTAGGCATGGGAAAATCTTTTTCAAAGGCCGGGGTACCAGCCTGCCCATGTTATTACTTAACTACTAATGTTCAAACCTTTTATTTAAAGTTGATTTAAACTTTGGTTTGGGTGAAAAAGGGTTGGGGCTTAGCCCCAACCCTGGTCACGGTCACTACACCATGCCACCACATAACCTTAAGCGTAGGGTTTTCAACAGATAGTCCAATGGGTGTGGGGAGTTAGGCCAGACCCTGGCCACATGGCCCATGTGGCCAAGTGCTCCGCCCATTAAGGTGCTAATCACTCTAACAGTGCGACAATTTACCTGAATTTCAGAACGATGTGTGTGGTGTTGGGTTTTGGCACGGAAACTCATGGAGCTAGGTTTAGTTGGACAAAGGTGCATTTTGGTGAGAAGGTACAACAAGTTATTGGGAAAAAATTCCAAGGAGTGTAATTTTCTCAATTTTTGGCCAAACCAGGTGTAGGAAGAGCCTAGCTAGGGGTTTTGGACATTTTGGAGCCATTGAAGCCATATGTTTTTCTTTCTGAGCATTGTAAAGCACTAATTTTGACACTTTGAGCATATAATGAAAATGATCCATTGGAAGCTGGACCAAGAGATGTAGCCCAAGAGAGGGGTGATGTCCTTTATCATTTTGTTGTGTTATGTGCTTACTTTTGATGGTTGTTTATGTCTGTTTATGTTGTTCATACTAAGTAAAAACTCATTAAGTTTATGTGCTTGCAAACTTGATCCAATTTCCTAAGTCACATAAATATTTCACTTTCAAATTTGGATACACAAACCTTTTTCATTTTCAGATCAAAATGCCCCTACCATTCAAACAAGTGTTGTCCTCAACACTTGACTAACCACGAATGTTTATATATGAAGAAATCATTTTCCCTTATCACCTCTTCCACTGGTAGGTTCTTCCATTTGTTGAGGTGCTCAATAATTGCTCGATTTCTCAACTGCTTAATCCATGTTTCAATCATTGTTTATGGTTCTAGTATGATTATCCCTTCTTCATCAATCTCTAGTAAAACTGTTTGGACCGGGATCTTGTCCCCAATTACCTTCTTTAAGAAATAAACATGGAAGACTGGATGTACGTGTGAAGATGGAGGCAATTCAAATTTGTAATCCATACTTCCAATCCTTTGCAAAACCTTATAAGTGACATAATATTTGGGTGCTAATTTATTGTCCTTCTTTGTTTACTTGAGGGACATTTGTTTGTATGGTTGTAGCCTCAAAAGTACCCAATCTCTCACTTCAAATTCATATTCACTTTGATATTGATCTACTTGATGTTTTCTCCTATTTTGTGACATAACCAAGTTGTCCTTCAATAGTTTGAGAACCTATTGATGGTTCCCTATGTGGTCCTCCACTGCTTGAACCTTTGTTGTCCCTTTCAAGGGTGATGTGATGGATGGAGGATAATATCCATAAAGTGCTAGAAATGGGGACATTTTTTTATGAAGTATGGAGGGATGTGTTGTACCACCATTGTGCCAAGGGAAACCACTTGACCCATTGTGTTCATTTATCAGATGCAAAGCAATGAAAATAAACTTATAGAAAATTATTCACAATATTTGTTTTCCCATCGGATTGAGGATGGTAGTAGAATATTTTCATCTTTAATAGTTAGATGTAAAGACAAAATTTTTCCATGGGGACTTGGAGGAAGATATTTATATGAAATAGCCATAGGGATATGAGGCCAAAGGGAAGGAGAAATTAGTATGAAGGTTGAAGAAGATCTTGTATGTCCTAAAGTAAGCTCCAAGGAAGTGGTATTTGAAATTTGATAGGATAGAACAAGGTTATAGTAGATGTAATTCTGACCACTATGTTTATTTTAAAAGACTAGATAATTGCAATTATATTATATTGTTATTGTATGTAGATGACATGCTTGTTGCAGGGTCTAACATGCAGGATATCAATGTGCTCAAAAGAAACTTAGCTAATTCATTTGTGATGAAGGAACTGGGTGTTGCAAAGAAAGTCGTTGGTATGAGAATAACAAGAGACATGAAAAATTGTAAATTAACATTATCTCGGGGTGAGAACATAGAGAAGGTGTTGGAAAGATTTAAAATGCAGGATGAAAAACTAGTTAGTACACCTTTGGCCAACCATTTCAAACTGACTAAGGAGACATGTCCCAAGACACAGGAGAATATATAATACATGTCCAAGGTTCCATGCTCATCAACAATTCGCAGCTTGATGTATGCGATTGTGTGCACAAGGTCGGATATTGCACATGTAGCGGGAGTTGTGATCAAGTATACAAACAATCTAGGTAAAGGGCATTGGAAGCTAATAAAGTGGATTCTTAAGTATTTGAGAGGTACTACTACTCAAGAATTATGTTTTGGAGGTTCAAACATTGTTCTATAGGTATATGTTGGTTCGGATATGGAAGGTGATATAGATAGCAGGAGGAGCACCACAAGGTATGTTTTTACTATAGGTGGAACAACAGTAAATTGAATTTCAAAATTTCAAAAGGTTATTGCACTTTTAAAAATGGAATAAGAGTATGTCGCTGCTACAAAGGCTAGTAACGAGATGATTCAGTTACATAGGCTCATGGAGGAATTGGGAAATAAGTAGGAGAATATTAGGTTGTACAATGACAACTAGAGTGCCATTCATATTACGAAGAACTCAACCTTTCATGGTAGGACTAAACATATACGACTTAGGTACCATTTCATATGATCATTTTTGGAAAATGGATAGTTGAAGATGGAAAAGATACACACTTGCTAGAATCTTCCAGACATGTTAACAAAGAAAGTAACCATGGAGAAACTGACTTCCTTCTCAATTTCATTTGGCCTTCAAGTATGATGGTGAAAATGAGAATTTTTCCAGGTCCAAAGTTGGAGCATAGTCTAACAGGTGTAGTAGCAGTGGAGTTGTTGTGATTTGTCTCCAAGTGGGAGATTGTTGATTGTGGTGCCTGATTATCTTCATGATTCATAGGTTTCACTTCAACCGTGTTTAGATCCTATACCCTAGTGGGTGTTTTTTGTTGTATTATTTACACGATTATCCACATGGTTTTGGGTGGTTTTGGCACACAATTTTCTAGCCCATGTTTTTGTTTTTAATTTTGGTTAAGAAATTAAGGTTCTAATCTAAGGCATGTCAATGGATTAGGGTTATTGATGTTGTGGGATCCTATATATTGTATTGTAATGGAGAAGTTAATACAATGTGAGAGAGTATTGTGACTGAGAGAGGAGACCATGAGAGAGTGAAGAGGGGGTTTCAACAAATGTGTTGTAGGTGTTATCCCTTCATTTCACTGGATGGAATCAATAAAGGACTAGTTGTTTCTTCATGGATGTAGCTCATATCGAGTGAACCACATGTATCGATGTCACTCTTGTATTATGTTCTTATGTTTTTTTATTTATGCAATCATTTTGATTTGTTTTATTTTTATTTCTCCACAATATTATTCCTGAAATTTTTTGTAGGGCTAACACTCATACCATAGAAAAGTCTCATTCCCTAAGGCACTATTGTAGAAGTTTGAGAGGATCTCCTTCTGGGTAGAGAAGGTGAATTATGGATTAGCTAATCTGGATTATTTTCGGTACGAAATGAGAGCGGAGATATAACAAAGAAATATAAAGAGATATTGCAAGAGCAACAATAATATAACAGAGATATATCAGAAATATAACAAGAGAAACAGATATACAGTAATACACAATTTCTATTAATGAGCGAAATGTACAAAACCATAGAAATACAGAGTGAAAGACTTGCTAGAATGGTGGCATCTTATCTATGAGAAGAGATGTGACGACTACTCACATTCAAAGGAAGATGAATGTTACAATGAGGCTCCAAAGGACTTTTTATCATAAAGAAAATTCAAAACCCTAACCGCGGAAGATGAAAAGTCAACCATTTTGTGGACCCCGTTTTGGGTAGTTTGGTGTATCATCTTCTTGGGGGTGTAACTTTGGCATACAATCTCTGTTTGGGGTGCACGATAGATAATTGGAAAGGTATCATTGAGGAGATTCATTTTGGGGGCTCAATTAGATCCTTTAGATATCACTAAGGTGCTCGATCCCGAAAAAACTTCATTTAGGCCTTCAAAATGGCCCCAGAAGTTTAGGAACGAAAAACTGCTAAAACTAGTAAGTTACTAGAAAACTGTTTTGAGCTAGTTGGAATAGGTGGGTGACCACTGATATCCACCTTGATCAATCCTCCCTCCTTAGGAATAAATTGTTTCCATTGCGTTGAGTTACCGAGGGAGAGGGAAAAGTGTTTGTTGAATCTGCATCTTGATTAGATGTTTGCCTTGCTGGAGAAGTTGCGTTGGTTAGCTTGTTGAAGGCTGTCACGAACCTATTACTGGCGGGGTTGAGTTTGTTCAACCAATCAGGCTACATGATATGACTGTGTGAAAAATGAATCTTTGCGCTTTGTTGAAATCTCCTCGACCTGCTTTAGTTGGATAAAAGGTGCTTGGACCGAGGTTGTAGTGGTTGCAATGTCCTTCTGTTCACCTTTTGAACAAATTATGAAGAAGATGGATTTTGTAGTATGAGATACTACCTTGCGACACTGTTTAGATGGTAAAGTAGCTGGAACTACCTTCGGTATCTGGTACAGATGACCCCCTAGAGTAAAAATGACACTACGGGGTCGAGATTCATAAACACATGACACTTCCACATATATGTCTGGCCCAAAATAACATCACATACATCCAGCGAGGAAACATCACATAATACCTCATATTTGAAGGGCTGGATGTCATATGACAATTGACACTGTTGGCTGCAATTGATATGGTTGCGAGTGTGGTGTTGTTTAAAATACCAATTGTTTGACGACCTCTGCTGAGATGAGGTTCTTCTGGCTTCCGCTATCAACAATAAAATGCAGTGGGGTCCCCTTCACCCACATATGTGAATGAAAAAGGTGCTCCCCCTCTTCAAGATCTGCTGGTTCTTTTGTTTAGTTGTTGTGGTCATGACAGTAGTAGTGGGGCATGCATCGATGATCTGTCTTCTACCAGTATTTTCTGAATCAAGGCTCGACTCCTTTTCTTTGATCTCATCCACCAATGATTGTTTTGAAAGACATTTATCGGTGCTGTGACAAGGGATTTTGTGGAAATCACACCATTTTCCAGTGTCCTTCTTCATCTTTTAGTTACCCTTATGTGGCTTGGACGGGTTTTCGGGAGGCTTTTTTTTAGGACCGTCTTTAACATGCGTTGGTTGTTGCAGATTGTAGACTCAAAATCCTGTTTGTTCTGGTGCTTCAATTTCTACTCGATTTTTACATCATATCAATAACCAACACCCAAAGATGAGATGTCTAGAAAATCCATTTCAGTTTGGATGTATCTGTGTAGAGCCCCACAGTATTTCAAAACCAAATGTCGCTCAAAGTCTTTGATACCTAGATTGGTGCACAAGGTATGGAAGATATTGGTGAACTCTATCACTTCTTGGCCCCTCTCTTAACACAATGTGGTCCATTTCATGTATTGTTCTTCATAGTTGCCAACAAGGTAATATTGTTCCTTGACCACATCCACAAAAAAATCCCAAGTGGGCTCGACCCCATATATTCCAGATTCCTCTATGGAACTTTGATCCTAGTAATTTTCCCACCAATGTTTGACATGGGGGAGAGCCTTAAGGAGTGTGAAGGTGATATTTTCCCTATCGGAAAGATTGTGAACAAAGAAATAACTGTCTAGCAGATTTAACCATTTGTCTAGGGAATCTGCATCTATCTAGCCTTCAAATATGGGAATATCAAAATTAACATGTAACTTGAAAGGAGAGGTGCTTCCAAAGTGGCCGCTTTAAGAATATGTGCCTGTTGCTATTGACAGGCATTGAAGGATGTGGGAAAAATTATCCATCATTTCGTCCCTCTGTCACGTGAGAGCTTGCTCACGCAACAGATTGATAGAATATTTTGCTCTGTCGTTTTTATTTTCTTCCGCCATGGAGGGTTTCTTAGGTGGGCAAGAGAGATTTTACTCAAGAGAGACAAGATCAATACCCAACTTTCTATACTTGGACCTCGTCGGGGACCTGCACTAAAAAAACGATCAAGAGCAACCTTCTCTGATACCACTGATCCAGATTATTTTTCGTACGAAATGAGAGCGGAGATATAACACATAAATATACAGAGATATTGCAAGAGAGATAATAATATAACAAATATATATCATAAATATAACAAGAGGCACAAATATACAGTAATACACAATTTCTATTAATGAGTGAAATGTACAACTGTACAAATGCAGAGTGAAAGACTCGCTAGAATGGTGGAAACTTATCTCTGAGAAGAGATGTGAAGGCTACTTGCATTCACAAGAAAATGAATGTTAAAATGATTCTCTAGAGGTATTTTTGTCATAAATAAAATCCAAAACCATAACCCTGGAAGATGAAAATCCAACAGTTTTGTGGACCCCATTTTGGGTGGTTTGGTGTATCAACTTTCCGGGGGTGTAACTTTGGCATACGATCTTTGTTTGGGGCACACGATAGCTCGTTGGAAAGGTATTGTTGAGGAGATTAATTTTGGGGGATAAATTAGAGCCTTTTTTTTTTATATAATTGAGGTTCTCTATCCTCATAAAAATTCATTTAGGCCTTCAAAATGCCCCCATAAGTTTAGGAACTGAAAAAATGCTAAAAATAGTAAGTTACCAGAAAACTGTTTTGAGCCAGTTGGAATAGGTGGGTGGCCACCGATATCCACCTAGATCATTAGACGAAGGAGGGGATTGAGGAGGATATGGTGGAGGTTATAGAGGTGGATACAAAGGATGAGACATAGGTGGCAGTAATGGTGGTTGCACAATCCCCATTAGATGTTATAATTGTGATAAAGTAGGGAATATCTCCCTAAATTTCTCGCAACTGAGGAGGGTGCAATGTGGCCATTACAAGGCCATATGTCATGCAATTTAAGACTTTCCCAACCTAATAACCAAGTGGGATACTATAGAAAGATAAAAAAAATGTGAAGCTATTAAATTCTAAACCATGGTACACGATAGAGGCCATGGATACCAAGATTAATGTGGTGACCAAGGGTGGGGGTCACATAGGAGTTGATGATTTTTGGAAGGAACTTTCCCATATAAGGATTATTTCTAATACATACCCTATGTTTCGTGTGGAAAAACATAAGACATATTATAAATAAACCTTAGAAACCTTACAAGAAAAAACCATTATCATAGGGAATGATGCAAGTAGTAGCTCAACATCTTGGAATCCTATTGATTGTCTATGGCCAAGGTGGATGATCCAAATTATTTTGAGAATGAAATGAAGGTGGAAATATAACATTGAAATATACATAGATATTACAATAAACATAGAGGTACATTAATGCACGATTTTTATTAATGACGAAAATGTACAGACACTGTAAAAATACAGAGTAAATAAAATTACTAGAATGGTGGAAGCTTATCTCTGAGAAGAGATGTGATGGCTACACTCATTTGGAAGTAGAATATGATGTTTACAATGAAGCTCTTAACATAAAGAAAATCCAAAACCCTAACCTTGGAAGATGATACGTCAACTTCCCAAGGGAGTAACTTTTGCATACGATCTCCTTTTGGCGCGCACAATATCTCGTTGGAAAGGAATATTCGAGGAATACATATTTTTACATAAAAATATAGATAAGTCATACATTGTCACTGTGGCAGGACCAAAAAATGTTGTTTAGGGTCTTAAAACGACCCTGGAAGTTTAGGACTCAAAAAGTTGTAGAAAAACTGCCAAGGTGTAAACCCCTGTTTTGAGCCAGCGGAATAGGTGGTTGGTCACCGATTTCCATTTGGATCATTATTACCCCATTAGGAAGAAATGGTATCCATTACGTCAAGTTCCTGGGGAATATTTTTCTGAATTTGAACCTTGGTGAGTTTCTTTCCTTGCTGAAGGAGCTGCCCTGCTTAGCTTGTTGAAGGCTGATATGAACTTTTTATTGGAGAGGTTGGATCCATTCAACTGATATAGCTGCATGATATGCCTGAGTGTGGGATGAATATGTCATTGAAGATGTAACATTAAGAGAATGAAGGGATTTTTTATAACTTCTCTTGACCGGATAGTGTGGAGGCACCCCTGTAGGTGTAGTAAGAATATCTTGGTTCTCTTCTACAATCTTGTTGATCTGCTTCTGTTGGATAGAGGGGTATTGGGATGAGGCTACAGTGATTGCAGTGTCCTTCTCTTCTGAACATATCGTGAAGAGGATAAAAAAATTGGTATAATATATTACTTTGCGACACTATTTTGTTGGGACAATAGTCAAGACTACCTCTGGTATCCTTAGAGATGACCTCCCAGAGTAACAATGACTCTACGGGGTCGAGACTCATAAACAAAATGACACTTCCACATATATGGATGGACTAAAAAAGCATTACAGAATTCCAATGGGGACACATCACACAATACCTCATCGTTTAAGGGCTTGATGTCGTATTACAAGCGACATTGTTGGTTGACACACAGATCTTGTCCTTGGTGTAGCCATCAGATGTTGTATGATTGCAAGTGTGGTTTTTTTGGAAAATCCAACTGCTTGATCACCTCTATTGAGATGAGGTTCTTATGGATTCCTCTATAAACAATAAAATGCAGTGGGGTCCCCTTCACCCACATGTATGAATGGAAGAGGTGCTCCCCCTCCTTAATATCCTCAGGTTCTTCTGGTTGAATTGTTGCGGTCGCAACAGTAGCAGTGGGTTCTACATCAATGATTTGTCTCCTTTTATTGTTGTCTGAATCATAGTATGAGCCAGGGTTCAACTCTTTTTCTTTGAGCTCGACCACCAATGATATTTTTGAGCGACATTCATAAGTGTTCTGCAAAGGGTTTTTGTGGAAGTCGCACCACTTCCCAGTTTCCTTCTTCGTCTTCCCGTTTCTCTTATTTTCCTACGGACTGGTTGTCTTGAGGTTGGTTGTTCTATGAGTTAGGGATTCCTTTACCATAATTTGGTTGTTTCATATTTGTAGACCTAAAATCCCACTTGTTCTATTGCTTAAACTTTTTCTCGATTTTGACAACATATCGATAAGAAACTCCCAGTGATGAAATGTCCAGAAATTCCATTTTGGTTTGGATGTACCTGTGAAGAACCCCATGGTATTTTAGAACCAGATGTCGCTCGAAGTATTTGATACCCATACTGGTGCACAAGGTATGGAATGTATTTGTGAACTCCAACACTGTTTGGCCCCTCTCTTGATGCAGCATGGTCCATATCATCTACTAGTCATCATAGTTTCCCACAAGGTAATATTTCTCCTTGACCGCATCCATAAAAAAATCCCAAGTGGGCTCAACCCCAAATATTCTAGACTCCTCTGTCGAATTTTTCTCCGAGTAAGTTTCCCACCAATGTTTGACATGGGGGAGAGCCTTAAGGAGTGTAAAGGTGATATTTTATCTGTCGAAAAATTTGTGAATAGAGAAATAACCTTCTGGAAAATTTAACTATTTTTCCAGAGCATCCTCATCGATATGAAATTAAAATATGGGAATATAAAAAATCACTTGTACCATGAATGGTGAAGAATCTTTGAAGTGAATGATTGATGAATACATGCCTGCTATTATCGGCAATCGTTGAAGGATTTGGGAAAAATTCTCCAACATCTCATTCCTTTGTTGCACGAGGGCTTGAACAAGAAATATGTTGATGGGATCTTCTGCTCCCTCATATCTCTTTTCATATGCCATGGGAGGTCACTTAGGCTAGAGAGAGTGGTTGTCCTCAAGAGAAACTATCTTGAGACCCAACTCTCTATACCTTGAACTCGTTAGGTACACGCACTAAGAAATGAAAAGGAGTAGCCTGCTCTGATACCACTGATCCATATTATTTTGAGAAAAAAATGAAGGCAAAAATACAACAACGAAATATAAAAAGATATTGCAATAAACACAGAGATACAATAATGCATGTTTTCTATTAATGACGGAAATATACAGAGACTGTAAAAATATTGATTGAATAAACTCGCTAGAATGGTGGCAACTTATCTCTGAGAAGAGATGTGATGGATACCCTCATTCGCAAGAAGAATATGATTCTTACAATGAGGATCTAGAGGCATTTTTAACATAAAGAAAATCCAAAACCCTAACCCAGGAAGATGAAACTCCAAAAGGTTTACGGGCCCTAATGGGGGTAATTGATACGTCAACTTCCCAAGGGCGTAACTTTTGCATACGATCTCTATTTGGGGCGCACAATAGCTCATTGGAAAGGTCTATCCAAGGAATACACATAGTTTTGTCGCACTTTGGATAAAGCTAATAATCTAACTGTGGCCTGCCCAAAAAATGTTGTTTAGGGCCTCAAAATGGCTCCGTAAGTTTAGGACTCGAAAAGTTGTAGAAAAAATGCCAAGGTGGAAACCCCTATTTTGAGCCAACATAATAGGTGGGTGGCCACTGATTTTCATCTGGATCAGTGGAGGATTCATAAATCAAATTAGGGAGATAAGGGGGAGACCACATAGATAGGGTTAATTCACGAGTTCTTCCAAAATTCCTCATTAGAGTCTTGGATGACAAATGGTTAAAAATGAATTTGTGGTCAAACTTTGGTAAGTTCATCAAAGTGGGGGAGGAAGAGCCCATATATGCGCATTACCTAAGAGAAACATTCGATGGATCGGTCAGAAGAAAAATCCTTGAACAAAATAAGAATTCAAAATGGATGTTCAGATATATGGGTACTAGGTGTGAGATGTCATGTTGGATATATGATCTAATATGAACATCCTTCCAAAGGAATTGTGGAAAATAATGGGAATACCATGACTATTATATTAAACCATCCGGTTTCAACTAGAAAATTAGACATAATATACCTTATTAGCCACCTGGAGGATGTTGAGATCAACATCAAGACTGTGAATATAATGGAAAATTTCAAAGTCATCAAAATCATTAATGAGAAAAACACCTACATTTCCCTATTGGGGTTTGAATGGACAACTAAAAATGAGACAATAATCAATTGAAGAGGGGGTAATTTTCATTTAAATAAAATGGAACCAGGGTGATGGCGTGCTTAGGTATATTTGTTGGATTGGAAAAGAGTTATGAAACTCTCCCAAGTTCGATGGAATAGGGGATGTTGAGGAGTTTATGGAGGATCTAAGACTAGTGGTCTTGGAAGAGAACTTTGAATTGGCCTTGGAAATCACACTAAGGTACACACCATCTAGGTGGTGGGTCACTTATAAATATGACCTCAACAGTTGGGAAGAATTCCAACCATCCTCAGGGCATCAATTTTCTCCATTGAAATTCCAAGGGTGGTAGAAGATCTAATCAACTTCCTAGAAGTCTATGAGGGAAAAATATATCCAATCTTTCATGTGGATGGGTACATCCATAAACATACAAGAGAAGGTTTTACATATCATTTTTTAGTCCATAAATTTATTCATACATTGGGGCATACCCCCAAGGATTAGTACTAGTACAGGAAGCTACGTAGGCAAACCCATAGGTGGAAAATTATTAAGGAGGGGTTATGCTCAAAATTATTATACTAAGGTAAGGCCCTAAGTATAATGTATGCTCCGAAGTCCATAAAATATTTTATTTTTCATACTAGAGTGGATTGACTACCAAAGTATGTATGTAAAGTGCACTGGCACAAGCAAGCATGGAAAGGACTAGTTCGTGAGTGGGTAGATGAAAATTGAGACTTAAGTGTTTCACTAAGGTAACATAAGAATAATAAGAAGAAGGTGATCTAGAGAATTTGTTGCACCTCTCCTTCTAGGAATCGTAAGGAGAAATATAAGCAAGAGAGACAATAAAGGATCCTACAGGAAAAATATACCAAGAACCTTTAAATATAAAGTAGTTGAAAATTGATACAAAGGATTAGCCTGGGTTGATGTCCATTAGAGGCTATTGCGATGATATACTGGTGTCTAAGGTTGAAAACTTGCTTAAATAATATGTATATCTATTCCCATATATTTTCATTGAAATGAAAGGGATAAAGGGGGGACTTGGAAAGATGAGGATAGAGCTTAATCTAGACACCAAACCCATCAAGAAAAGGCTCTATGGGTTGAACCTAAGAATAAAATTGTGGGTAAACAAGGAGGTAGATAAGAATGTTTTTGGTTGGATTGATATTCTTGATAGAGAAGTTAGACTGAATCAATTTGATAGTGATCCAAGGCAAGAAGGTAGGAGAATTCATAAGGCTCTATGTGGATTCTTGGGGACTAAATCAAACTTGCATTCATGATCCCTTTCCTACCCCCTTTAATATGAAGTATTGGATCAAGTAGTAGGAAAGAATGCATATTCATTCATTGATGGCTTCTTACAAAACCATAAGGGATGGATATACGAAAAGGATAAGAAGAAGACAACCTTTTCCATTGAGTAGTTCTCTTACACTTACAATGTAATGTTGTTCAGATTAAAGAATTCCCCCACAATGTTCTATAGAATAGTGATAAAAAACATCGAGGAATACATACACAAGTTCCTACAATTGTAAATAGATGATTGGACTGTATATGGTTTATTGAAGGATCACATCACAATGTTGTGGTTTATATTTAAAATGTGATGACAATTGCATATCTCTATGAACATGAATAAGTGCATCTTCTACACACCTGTCAACATGCTATTAGTTCATGTTGTTTACATGGATGGGGTACTAGTCGATCCAAGTCACATAGAGACCATTGTCAATATAGAAGCCCCAACCAATATTCACACTTTATGGTCAACTATGGGCCACATAAGGTACTACTAAATATTCATCAAAGGATATGAAACTATCACCAAACTAATAGAACATTCACTGGAAACACTAAAGGCTTTGTCCAGATTGCAAAATATCAAGTGTCCCTGGACATTCTGAAGGAAAAGATGGTAAGTGCACCAATATTGGTTTTTCCATATTTGACCCTCAAGTTTCATGTGCATGTTGATGCCTCTTTGTTCTTGCTAGTCGTTTGAATCTACATGCATGGTGTTTCAATGTTTTCATAATCTATGTTTCAATGTTTTATAGTCTAGTCTTGAATCTTGATTGTTTATTTGGTTGATTAAGATTTGGTGATGCCCTATTATTAAAAGTTTATATTCCAAAATTCAAGTTTGTATTTCCATATAGAAAATCACAATATTTACATTGCAACCTAAACCATAGGTTTAAAACCTAATAGATTTAATACAAGTAATTTTCAAAGAGTACTTGTGTTGAGGCCACACCAACCCCCCTTTACTTTTGCTTTTACAAGCAAAGGAAAGCCCCCCCCCACCAAAATTTGAACTCTAATGCCTAATCCTCTACTACTTGAGCTTAATGTTAATTCTTTACATACCTTGAAAGAGTTGGGGGTTTGATCTTGATTAATGATTATATTTGATGGAGGTTGATTATTCCTTTTGATCTTATGATTTCAAATGTATTCGTGATGCTCCTTGATCTATGATGCTTCGATAAAATTTGTATGACGAAATTGACATGTTATATTTGGGTCTTTTGTGGATTCTAAAGTGCTTGATGATCCTATGTGGTTGTAGGGTCTGATGTTCTATTTTGTGTCTTGAATGAGTTTGTTGTTGAATATTTTCTGAATGGTTAACTTAAATTATGCATCCTCCCGCTTACATGTTGTGCTTAATGTCTTCATCGTTATGCTTTTTCATGTTGATCTTACCCTTCTATTTCGAGTTTGATTCGCAAAATCACTAATCCTTCTTTTGAGTTTGAGACTTGGCACATGCAGTTTTTAGGAAACTTATCTACAACCACCTATGATTATCTTTGAACAAGCCCAATACTCATTCATAAGTTTGTTTTAAGGCATGGAATGTAATGTTAATGGTATAATGACAAGTGTATTCTTAATCACATAACTGATCTCATATTTTATGTGGTTGCAGGAGCAGGTTCGCAGAGCCACTTCATTTACATGATCGTTCCAGCCTTGAAATGAATGTGGGGAATCCCTTGATCTTCTTTTTCTTGCCTAAAACTCTCTCTATTGTAGACCTTTTCCGTCATTTGAAGCCAATAGTCAAAATTATGAACTAAGCCTTGTCTTGCCAAAAACTCAATTAGTTTTGTTCCTATCGCCTTTATATTGATGAAGCCATGACCTTGATCATTATCTGAAACCCTGACTTGTGTGTAACTTGGAATCTTTTTCCTAATTTTTATTTTATTGTTATTTCATACATAATTTGTATATTTTTTATTTTTATTTATTTCTTCCATTGTCTTTATTTTTACTTTTGCTTATTATTTTTGTACTTATTTATTTCCATTTATATTTTCCCTTGGTTTTGCAAAACCACATTGTTTTGATTTTACTGGTAATTTCCCATGGTTTTTTATTCCCTATGGTTTTGAACCCAAAAGTTACCCTTGATATTTATTTCTTTTTATATGGGAAAAATCAAGATTACTTTAGAAATGTTTTTACATGGGTCAAATTTGTTTTACATGGGTAGATGATTTTTACATGGTGTGTTTTTCCTAATATATCCGTTTGTTTCTTATCCTTTATTTAATTTTCTTTTTGTTTTTCCCATTCTTCCCATAAGTCCTAGGTTGTGTGTGTGTGTATAATTTCATTCAGTTTCATTTTTTTTTTTTTACATTTTTTCTAGGCTTCCTCCCATTGGTCTTCACCTTCACTTCACAGTGAATTCCATCAGGAATTACCATTAAGGAAAGCCCTCCCCCATTCTTGGAATCCTCTCCTCCCCTTCCCAAATACATCATCATCCCAAAGCTCATACTTAGGATGATTCATTTGTTTGTGAGCATTATTTAACCTCCTCAGGATGATCAAGATTGAATCCTTATCTTTATTTACCTCCCTGACCCATCAAAGTCTGATGGACACATTATAGAATGAGGTGTTGTGAAAAAACTACTAAGGAAGGAGATGTTATGGAATGGAGTGTTGCGAAAAAACTACTACAGAATGAGGTGATACCGAATGGTGTGAGTGCGATGGAATGATCCATTGGAACCCAAAACCATCAAAGTACGATGTGCTAAATAATGGTGCTACAGAATGATATGCTATAGAATGGAATGCTATAGAATGGGGTATCATCAAAAATGAATCCATCAAGATCGAAGTTTCTCTCTATTCACGTCCCTCATCATCTGAGTCTGATGGACCCATTGGATACCAACCATCAAAATGTTGTAACCATTAGAGTGTCAAGCTATGTAATGAATCTGACCCATCAAAGTCCAATGAAACCATCATAGAAGAAGTTTCTATAGAAAGGAAACTGCTACGGAAAGGGAATACGTGGAAAGGGAAGCTGCTACAAAGAAGTTTCTATAGGAAATAAATTATATGGAAAGGGAAGTTGCAGAATGAGCTACAAAATGGTGATATTTGGGAGCTCAACCATTGGAATGTAGAGTTCTCTAACCCATTGGAGTCCGACCCATCGAAGTCTGACTCATCGGAGTGGTATGCTACATAATGGACCAACCATTGTAAATCCTGACCATTGGAGTCTGACCCATCAGAGAGGAAGTTGTTGTGGAATGGTTAAATATCAATGACCCAGATTCACGCATGGTCAAATCAAGGTTTGTTGAGCGTCGAACTTCAAACGAACATATATTGAGCTACAAGTGTTAGAATTAGGCCCATGATATCTCATTGGAAATATATTGAGTCGAAAAATGAATTGGGGTAGGAATTCAATCCAAAAAAGTAATAGAAAACCCCAGAAAATGAAAAGAACAGCAGACCATGAATTTGGAAAAAAATTGATTATGTAAACTTCAGATGACCATATATGGAGATACATGAAACGAAATCAGGCCCATGATAGCTTGTAGAAAATATAGAAGATAGAAGAGCAGGATGGTGCAACAAGTATTGACAAATTGAAGGCATAAATTCTCAGAAAACACAAAAAATAGAGTGGGCCTAGATTTAATAAAAAAATGCATTATGCATGCTTAGGTGGTCATATCTGAAGCTACAAGATTCAAAATCGGACTTGCAAGAGCACATAGAAAGGATGAGACAGAGGAGAATAAGATGTGATGATCTTATTCAGTAGGCTAACACCAAAAACGCTTAGAATAACTCGAAGAACATAAGACAACACCAACTGGCTGAGTGAATAGTATTTTAAATGGATATCATTTATGAAATGTCTTAGGGAAAGAATAACCACTTAGGAGTCTCTTTAGATTTTGTTTGTAACTCCCGCATGATCATTTTCAAGAATGTAAAATAAATTCGAAATGAAAAATGACAAATCAAAGGGAGATTGAAGTGAACAATTACAAGAGGTGAAGAGTCTCTCTTGTCTTATAAAAGAGGACTCATTAGATGTAATGAGAGACTTTTTCCTGTTGTATAGACTAAGAATACTATTATTTATGTATGTATGAAGAGCATAATCTATTTTTGAATTCATAACTATTTTCAAATTCTAGTGGGACTACTCTACACATGTATTTGTCATTTGAGTTTTCTGAGTGCTAATCGTATGGACTATTTATGTTCTTAGTGTTTAGAATGCTCATGTTGTTGGGATTTCTAATGAGTACAAAGATGATGTTACGATTCTTTTCTTCAACTATTTGAGAAGATATTTGAAATATTATTGCATTAACATATTATTGGTTGTCATGAACTATTTTTTCTGTCAATATATCACTTTAAAATGTGCTCATATATTAGTTTTTCTCCCTTGGGATATATTAAAAGTAGTAAGGTTAGATTAGTTTATTTTCAGTTAGATTATATCTAGAATTAATTAGAACTCTTTGGGGGAGAGTATGACGTCTTTCCCCTTTTTCTTATTTTAATTTTTAGTGGAAACTAGGCCCACATACTAGTCATAAATGCTACACCAAATGAGAGTATGTCTAATTAGGACCTGCCATTGGGCATTCTCCCTTAGCTACTTGACATACCATTTGGACATGTCAATAGAAATGTCACTAGAAGGAGGACCAGATGAAAAAATGAGCCTGTGGAATCATTCATATTATTTTTATTTTTATTTATTAATCGCTCCATCCCACATCCCTTTATTGAGATGTTTTTATGGTACTGAACCTCTCAAACCTCCTAAGAGGATTTTACATTTCTTGTCGAAATTTAAATTTGAGGGCGAAGGTGAGACAACTACATATGAACATCCTTTTAAATTATGGAATTTTTTTTGTTCTCATAATATTACTAATGAAAGTGGCATTTGCATGATGTTCACTCTCACTCTCACAGGTCAGGTCAAGAGCTGGTGTGAGACATTGTTGGCTGACTCTATTCACACATGAAAGCAATTTATGCTTGAATTTTGGCTTGCTTTAAAGAATTGTGATTATGATGATTTGTGTGCAGAGATATGAGAGCTTAGAAAAAACAAAGATGAATCTCTTGAATATTTCCTTACTAGATTTATGCATCTTTGTTATAGATTTCCTTTCGATGATAGTCCATCTACCAATGATTTGTTTTCCTTTTTAATTTCTCTTACTCATGAAACATATCAACTAGAGGACAACGAATCTAAATCATATATTAATGTTCCTGTACTCGCTGATTTGGATTTGAATGAAAATGTTGAAAGTACTAATGATTTAGTTGGACTTTGTATGTCTAGATCTTTCTTCACTATGGGGGATATAGATCAGAAAGATAATTCTTTTTAGGAAGAAACATATGTATCTTCCCACCACTCCATCCCCCCATCCTTTCCTTGTGATGAAAAAGAGACCTCTTGTGTTGTAAATTCAAGTTCAATTTTTTTTGTACATGACCAAGAGGAGGGTTTTTGTGTTGATAATATAACACTTTGGGTCACATTGATGGTTATGCCAGGTTCTCATTATCCTACCTCATATTTTCCATCACAAGAAATGGATGAGGAAGAAATGGAGCAAAACTTAAATTCTGATCATTTTGTTAATGAAGAAAATATGGATGCTCATGACACAAATCATTCCTCACCCATGGATAATTTGGAATTAGTGTCTTTTGATTTGGATTGTTTTGCTATTATAAATTCTCCTATTCTAACTGACATAGATCAAGAATGTTGTCCTATTGTTGGTGGATCATTTATTTAACCTTCTTGTTTTCAAAATTCTTATGATTTGCTCCTCTCTTCTAACCATGAATATGTTTTGGAAGATATTTCAGATTCTCATATTGTACAAGAGAGAAATCATAACGATGACATTTTCAATCAAGGAGAATAAATTAACATACATGACATACCTCTTTTAACACAACAACCCACTCTTTGTCTGCAAAAGGAAAAACATATTGAGGAAGAATGTGTTGATTGTAAAACTGTGCCTAGTATGGAGCCTACCGATCCACAATAAATCATTTATGTTCATAAAGAGGAGGAAATACCATTCATGGAGTCACTTTTTGAAAATGTTTCTTGTTCAAGAGAATCTTTTAATTGTCTTAACTCTTCTACTTATTATTTTTTGTATCCTGGTCTCTTTGAGGGTTTGATCTTGCAAGAAGCCACCCATTGTCCTATTCAAATAAACTCAATAGGGCTGACCCCTTCTGAGGTACTCGATGGTGGTAATGTGCATATGTAAGATAGATCCCATGAACTTATCACAACCATGTCTTATCAACCTTTTTCATGGGATGAAGGAAATGTTGTAACAAATGTATATCAAATAATGTCTTCTTTTTTTCATCTTCTTGTTTTATCAATAGATATTCTTCTTGTTCAAGTAACCCTTTAGTTGATATTGTTGATGCTATGGCTTCCACCATTGTATTTAAGATTTGTCTTATGCCATGGTGGGTATTATCCCATGTATATCATTTGATCCCACTAGTTTTTTTCAAGTTGATGGTTGCTTGAAGCATGAGTCCAAGGAGGATTCCCAAGATAATGAGGCACGCCGTTCTACATCGATGGTTATTTCAGGCCCTCATTCTTTTAGTTTGTCTTAATGGATAAACAACTTTATCAGCACAAAGATTATTTCACCAAGTACACTTTATGCAGTTTTTATACATGGTTCTCATTTGGTATGCTACTTTCCCGTGAACTCCCTCCATCAATTCTATATTAGTCATGGTATATTTTATGATAGAATTGAATCATGGTTGGAGGAATATTATTCAGCTAATGTTACCATCAATTATCACTTTGACATCTTTAATATGTGAATAGAGTTTTTAGTGTTTCAATTTTTCCTAGTTTTACACTACTTTTTCTCCAAGTTCTTTTACTAATCTTTTGTCATGAACATATGTTTGCGGGATTGGGATTATATGGAGGATACATGGACATTATGACTTTACATAACTCATTCTTTTCATCCAGTGTAGTGTAGGATAGGAGTAGGGTAGAATAGGCTAGTGTATTTCCTTTGCATAGTTTATCTTTGCTTTCTAGTTTTTTAATGAGTTTTTTGTTTGACTTTACCTTTTATTTATTGTTAGTTGAACAATACATGAAATTCTCAACAAAGGTGGAAAGAAATAGAATGTTTGCATGCCAATATCTTTTCCTTTAATGGATTTTGGGTCAAGACTAATTTTGATATGGGGAAAAATTGTTTTGTTTTGTTTCAAAACTTTCTATGTGTTGGGGTAATTTTCAGATCACTAATTCTATGCATGTTCACCACGTCAAATATTTTTCAAGATTTTTGTCATCTTACAAGCGGGTCTTTTAAATATAAGGATAATATTCAGTCCCTCTTATGGTGAAAATGGGCACTAAAATTGGTGTAAACTTAATACCTACATGACTCTAATTGAAAGTTTTTGCTTGATCGAATTAGAGTGTTGATCTTGTTGTCCCATGCATGGTGACATGAAAATTTGAATGTTAATTTTCTCCCATCTGAAATTCACAAGCACTTCAACTCCTTTTAATTTCTTTGGATGATTATTTTATTTTTGGGTTTGGAGTTATCAAAATGGTTGCTTTCACATTGACTATTCTCTTTGGTTACTTTTAGCCAACATATTTTCCTGTATAGAC
>ML804491.1:82248-121546 GCA_009831015.1 Picea engelmannii
ATATATTCGTTTGTTTCTTATCCTTCAGTTATTTTTCTTTTAATTTTATTTTTGTTTTTCCCATTCTTCCCCTAAGTCACACACACACACACACACACACACCTCCCATTGGTATTCACCTTCACTTCACGTTATATTCCATTGGGAATTACCATTAAGACAAACCTTTCCTCATTCTTGGAATCCTCTCCTCCCCTTCCCGAATACATCACCATCCCAAATCTCATACTTAAGATTACTCATTTGTTTGTGAGCATTATTTAACCTCATCGAGATGGTCCATTGGGATTTAATCCTTATCTTTATTTACTTCCCCGACTAATCGGAGTTCGATGGACACATTACAGAATGAGGTGCTATAGAATGAGACACTGTGAAAAATTGCTATGGAATGAGATGCTATGGAATGGAGTGCTTCGAAAAAACTTATATAGAATGAGGTGCTACAAAATGGTGTGAGTGCTACGAAATGATCCATCGGAGCCCATAACCATCGGAGTACGATGTGATACAAAATGATATGCTACACAATAGAATGCTATAGAATGGGGTATCATTGGAGTCAAAGCCACCAAGATCAAATTTTATCTCTATTCACCTCCCCAACCATCTGAGTCTGATGGACCCATCAGAGACTGAATGTCAGAATGTTGTAAGCATCAGAGTGTCGAGTTGTGGAATGAGTCTGACCCATTAGAGTATGATGAACCCATCACAGAATAAGATTCTACAGAAAGGGAAGTTGCATAATGAGCTATGTAAAGGGAAGCTACTACAGAGAAGTTGTTATTGGAAAGAGGTGATGCGGAAAGGGAAGTTGTGGAATGAGATACAAAATGGTGAGATTTCAGAGCATGACCATTGAAATGTGAAGTTCTCTAACCCATTGGATTCTAACCCATCAAAGTCTGACTCATCGGAGTGGTATGCTACAAACTGGCCCAACCATTGAAGAGGAAGATGTTGCGGAATGGTTAAATATCAACGACCCATATTCACCCACGGGAAGATCAAGGGTTGTTGAGGGAAGAACTTCAAATGAACATATCTTGAGCTACAAGTGTCATAATCAGGTCCATGATACCTATTTGGAAAGGTATTGAAATGAAGAATGCATTGGGAGAGGAATTCAGTCCAAAAATGTAATAAAAGACCCCCCAAAATGCAAAGAATGGTAGGCCACGAATTTGGGGGGAAAATGACTATGTAAACTTCAGATGGCCATATTTGGAGCTATGGGAAATTAAATCAGGCCTAGGATAGCTCACTGGAAAGCTGGAAGAGAGGACAAAAAGATGGTGTAACAAGTATTGACAAATTGAAGACATGAATTCTTAGAAAATGCAAAAAACAAAGAAAGTCTAGATTTAATCAGAAAATGTGGTATGCGTGCTCATGCGATCATATATGAAGCTAAAAGAGTCGAAATCAGACCTGGAAGAGAATGTTGAAAGGTTGAGATAGAGGATAATAATTTGGGATGATCTTATTTAATATTATAACACCATAAATGCTCAAAATAACTCGAGTAACAGAAGACAACAACGACAAGCCAAGTGAATAATATTTTAAATGAATATTATTTATGAAATGTATTAGGGAAATAATAACCACCCAGGAGTCTCTTTAGCTTCTTTTTGTAACTCCTGCATGCTCATTTTTGAGAATGTAAAAGAAATTTGAAATGTAAAATGACAAATCAAAGGGAAGAGTCTCTCTTGTCTTATAAAAGAGGACTCATTAGATGTAATGCGAGAATTTTCCCCATTGTATAGACCGAGAATACTATTATTTTTGTATGTATGAAGAGAAGAATCCATTTTTGAATTCATAATTGTTTTCAAATTCTTGTTGGACTACTCTACACATATATTTGTCATTTGAGTTTTTTCGAGTGCTAATGATATGGAATATTTATGTGCTTAGTGTTTAGAATGATAATGATGTTGTGATTTCTAATGAGTACAAGGATGATGTTATAGGTCTCCTCTTCAACTATTTGAGAATATATCTAAAATATTATTGCATTAACATATTCTTGGTTATCTTGAACTATTTATGTTGTCAAGATATCACTTTAAATTGTGCTCATCTATTAGTTTTTCTCTCACGGGATAAATTAGAAGTAGATAGGTTAGATTAGTTTTATTTTAGTTAGATTAGATCTAGAATTAATTAGAACTCTTTGGGGGACAATTTGTTATCTTTCCCCCTTTTTTTCTTTTAAATCTTAGTGGCAACTAGGACCACAGACTGGTTGGTAATGCTACACCAAACGAGAGTAGGTATAATTGGGACCTACCATTGGGCGTTCTCCCTTACCTTCTTGACATGCCATTTGGACCTGCCAACAACTTGCAAAAGACTCCTAAGGTTTGCATCATGTTGAATGATAGTTGTAATTGAATGTTATAAGAATTGATAATCTTCTATGTGGCGAGTGGGAAATTATTTTTCTGCATTTTCTTGGATTTTTTTTTATAATGCAAATGCATTGTGCATGCACATAATCACTCTTCATATAAGAAACCATGCGAAAATAATGGATAAACATGGCCAAGGATCTTAAAAATTATTTTCCATTCCTATAGTTGTTACTCTCAATTTTGAGTACACCTTGCCTGCAGGAGATCCTAAAATAAGGCTACACAAAGTATGTATAGATATTTCAATATTCAAGAAGGATCCCAATATGTGATTTTTTTACTCAACAATGATAATTCTAATTGTTGAATTCTCAATTGAAAATTTTGGATTTCCATCCTTTCCACTCAACCAGTCAATAGCTTGAGAAAGATAATTCCCTTGGATATTTTTCACATTGTTAATCTCAAATGACTCAATATAAATATCATCCAACCTCAAAAGTGTAATGGCATCATGTACAAATAACATATCAACAGCTCATTAGTCCCAAAGATCTTTCATTTCTCAAAGAATCGTGTGCTACTCAGTTATTCCTCCCAATGTGAGATTATTATGTGAGTTGTAAGAGACTTTGATTAAGTTTTGTCAATTGATTTCATTTGGAATACTAAGAATAATCTCCATTGTAGTGTCCCCGCTACCTTACCCATAAAAGAAATTTTTGATACCATGAACTAAATGCACTTTAACAACAAATTAAAAACGTATGATTCTAGAATAAATAATTATTATCGTGAATGGAACTAATTTATCATTCTTAGAACAACTATATTTTGCTAAAAACTCAGAGTTCATACACAACAATAAAAACCCATGAATAAAATTATTAAGCATAGATAAAAACACTTATATTTTGAACACCAAATGATCAACCGACTTTAGGAGACATATGTTCCTCCCAACTGTATATTTTTCTCTCCAATTATTAGTAGAAAATCACCCCCAAGATGGGGCTATGATTCCACAAAATAGGGTGTCTCTCTCACAACCAATTCACTTCCATAGCCAACTAGTTTTCTAAAAACTATCCCAATCGTCCAACTCTCTTCTCCTCAACCTATGAAATTGAATAAATTGGGATCCCCCTTCACTACAAAAATTCCCTCATGCCTTCCTTCTTCCCACTAGGGCTCCAACACAAGGTTTTGTAGGAATCTCTAATGTCGGGGACTCCAGTGATTCTATGTTCCCCAATAAAACTAACAAAACAACCCCTCGCTCAAGGGAAATATATAACATAGAAAATCCCCCTCTCTATAGGACTAACAACCTACTTCTTCATGAAACAACAACTCCAACAAGCTTCCCTCAACACCTACTATGGCGTCCTTCAATCTCCAATGCTCTCCAGTCCCTTTCTACTCCAAAAACTGCATGCAAAAACTCCCCACAATGGACACTTGAATTTATCTTTTACCCATGAGAGTTGACTCACATTCTCTAAGGTTGATTTTACTTATCCCCCATGCTATGATAACTATGGGATGTAACTTCTCCCACCAACCCCTCTTACATGTTTTTAATGATTGGGATTTACTACACTCAAGAGGAAATTAGAAGGTTCACTCAAAATAATAATTTTAGGAAAGTGGGTTGGAGTTAATACCCATGAATAATTCCTCCCCCCCATTGGACCCCTCTCTTAGAAATTCTTAGACATTATCCTCTCTAATGGAAACTTATCCTCCAATTAGTCTATCCCTATCCACCTGAAACCATCGTCGCATTTATTTTATTATTACGATTATATTCAATGTTTACAAATTACATATTTGGGCCCACTACCATGCATCATATTTAATTACGCATTGCTAAAATGGGGATGTTACATTCCCCCCCCCCCTCCTCCCCTACAAATTGCATCGTCCTTGGTGCACAACATAACACCATACTAGTATACATGTATCAAATTTTCATCATAATACTTGAAACTTTTGAAAGTTCAATTCCTACAACAATTCCAACCATCAATCTCTCGTTCCCCACATTATGCACAACCAAAGGAAGTGTGCCCCCTTATCTGCATCACATTCCCTTAGGTTGTACCAATTCCCTTGTAGGTCTCCATCATAGATTGGATAGGAACTCTCTAGAATGTGGCTCCCGAAACTCCAATTGAAAAAATGGATCCTTGCATAGTTATGTACATTCAACTTTCTTCAAAATTTTCAAATATTTGTGGGTACTCCTCCCATATTATCTCCTCATGCTCCCACGTGGTGTCTTCAGGACAGTAGAAGGTCCATTGCATCTTTACCAAACCGATGGATTTGTTTTGGAGAACTTTAAAGTTCCAGTCCAGGATGCGCACTAGTTCCACCTGAAAGTCCCCTTCATGTTCCACCTATATTACAATCCAATCAATCGCATGGTTAGGATCATACACATATTTCTTCAATAAATACATGACATGAAATACATTATGAATTCTCATGGATGCAGGGAATGCAAGCATGTATGCAACTCATCCTATCTTCTTTAAAACTTCAAACGACCCACAATATCTTACTGCCAACTTTGGGAAACTTCCCAATATTAGCGAGCTAATTTTAGTCTTTACTTTTAAAAACACATGCTCACTTACTTTAAATTATTTGTATGTCCTATTTTTATCTGTGTTGGTTACTCTCCTCTATTCTACTATGAGCTTCTTATTGACCCAGGGTTCATGTTTTTCGGGTTTCCAACAAAGCCTCTAAAACTATCGGCCCTCTTGGTAAACCAAAAGGCAACACAACACACAGAATGTGTTGCGCAGTCTCACCCGAGAGAGCTTTAATGGGTGGCTGTAAGACTCAGGTGTTTGCAACCCAGGATTGAGTATGAGATATGAGATCTTTATTCAGATCCATTTACTCTAAACTTGTGATTGTAACCTACTACTATTCAGGACTGTGCATTACCTTCAACAACTTATTTCCTTAATAACACAACCATATTTCATAACAATATAATAACCCATTCATTCATTAAGCACAATATTTAACTACTAAAATGAGGATAAAGATATGCATGCATTCATCACATTACACAAATATTACCGTGGTTCACCCCCCTAGGGCTACGTCCACAAGAATTTGGTTCTCGCCTATTTTATTATGGTAGTTTCGCATCTACAGTGTCGCGCGCTTACAATTATCCTCAAATGGGTAAGATCTATGTAAGGCGAACTAGACCACACCAGGCTCCTCGGCCTGCGATCTAATCCTCAAGATCTACCTTCTCTCCTCTCCTCTAGCTCAACAACTTACAAAATACTTCATACAAGAACATTACATATTGCATCAACTCATACATATCTACGATAATGCAAAGCCAACTACTAACTAAATTGAAAGAACTACAAAATCCCTCAAAAATACAGAACTCTAAACTCGTCCATAATACCTTAGTATCAATATTTATACATCTTTGGCTCTTCAACCATTACAATTCGTTACCAAAACCCTAACCCTACCAATTTTAGGTCTTCCTCCCATGTGTGCATGTTGTTCCTCCATCCAGCTATCGCTTTCTTTGTGCAAGCTTTCTTGTATGCGTGCATGCTACATTTCCTTCCAGTTGTTGCTTCTCTTTCTGCACGCTTTCTTTCCCCACGATCATCTTTATTTCCACTTCGTCCTGCTGCCAACATGCCCCCAACACTGACATGTGGCTCGTCCCGAGCCACCTAATCCTTCTGAGCTTCCTCGATCTCCTTGGTGATCATCTGGAACTTTTCCTTGAGCTCTGTTTCTTGTGTCAGCGCCTGCACGGTCTTCTCCTTGATTGTGTCCACTACCTGGACTGCCGCTTCATTGTTGATAAATCCTGCACATTCTACCTGGGTTTGTGCTATCTATGTCTTAGCTTCCTCTGCTTGTGCCGATACTTCTATTACCTACTCTTGTAATGGCTCCATTTGAGCCTAATCCTCCTATTTCTGTGTTTGTGCATTGATGAGTTCTGCCTACAACTTCTTCATCTCCTGTGTCCATTTGAATTGTTATGGGATTGGTATTGTCTTCTACTTCTGCTTGAGCTCTTGGATCGCTGCATTGATCCTTTCCTCTTCCTTGTCCCATCATTGGACCTGCAGATCCTCCTCCAATCTGGTCCAAAGATGCACTGCTCTGTTGAACAAGTCAGCTGCGGTGCTAACCCACTGCTCTATCTCCCGCAGATGCTTTGTTGCTTCCTACTTCCTTTTTTCCTTAACTGCTGGTGGAGTGGTTTTTATGAGTTGTTCCCGGAGATTCTCAATATCCTTCTAATATTGCTCGATTGCATGCACAATCTGATCAATCTTTTCCGCTACTGCAAGTTGATTCCCCTGCGTGGTGTTTGGAAGCTTCTAAAAAATTCCTCCTACTCTTCGTTCCAGTTCGTTCCTGCGTTCTCTTTCCTCCTGAGTTTAGGACATGGCCTACTCACAAAATTTTTCCAGTGTCTCCCACTTCTTTTTTTCTTGCTGTAATTCGAATAAGTCTTTGTGTGCACGAGACTGTACATCATGGTCAACGCTAACCTACAACTTGTGTAGTGCCCTGGATGGCATCCGCGTCAAGACAAATTGGATGTGGATTAAATACTTCAAGGGTGTCTACCCCATGATTTCATCCATGCGCAACATACTAGGTGTGATGTAGAATGTTGCGTTTGTGTGTGGTAATGAGTGGACTGGATCTCATTCTTCTACCTCCACTCTTTCCTCAGTCTGTGGTGTTGATGGTTCTATGCCCCTGCTGTTGCTTACTATCTGCCCTTCCCCTATTTGTTTGAGGAGTTGTTGTATGTCTACCAACTCCTCTTGGATCTTGTCCCTGTGATGTATAGCATGGTAGAAGTCCTCATCTAGACAATCCTGGACCATTCTAGAGATCATCTCCCCATCGTCATCCGTGATCGCATATTCTAGAAATTTTTGTTGTGCCTTTGATTTCTTGCGCGCGCCTCCTGTCTATGTGGATGGTCTCTTATTTCCCTCTGGTTCCTGTGTGTTTGGATTTGAGGTGGTCTCCTGCGCTTCCTTAGCCTATTTCTGTTGTTCCCTAGTCGGTTGTGTATTCTCCTTCTTCCCCTTCTGGGTCCTTGTCTTATTTGGCCCTTCATCTGCCTGTGTTGGCTTGCCTTGGTTTGTTCTTGGTTTCTTGGGCACTTGGATTTTTGGAGGCTTGCCTCTTCCTCTACTGTTCTTTCTGGCACTTCCTAGGTAATGGCTGGAATCGTCCATTCCTCGGGCCATTCACTGATGACCATGTCAATATCACCCTCTGTGATGCAGTAGCGCATCTGTAGCCAATTTTTCTCTGAATCATTCTTTGTTTGTATCCACATTGTTTGTCATGAATTTGGTGATGTTCGCATATCGCGCGAAAAATTTTGGTGTAATTCTCCATGTCTTGGAGATGGCTTCCTGTAGGTCGGGTAGGTATTCCTAAAAAATGGATCTGTTCGCCTTCTTGCTCCTCGAGTCTGGCCTGGCTCTGAGAAACAAGTATCTCGCTCCCTGTGGCTTTGGTCTGGTACAAAAAGCTACATACCTTGACTCCTGCCATCCCATGAAAGCTATTAAGGTAATCAACCATGAGTAGTGGAACTCTATGCATAGGTCTTGCACATCCTTGCAGTACTCTAGGAACAAGGTCAATAAGTATGGTGCCCAACTCATTGAGGTGCCTTCTGCGCACTGGGCTGCAACTGCAACAACTCCAGCTGGGACTTCCTCCCTGCAACATTTTCTCAATAGCTTGCAGGCCAATATTTTCGCGCCCAATTGTGTGGCTACGTTGTTGATCCTTTTGATGATTATCCCTCTTGTCCCCTTGGTGGTGCCATACTTCTTCTTCACCTCTTCTGCTAATGCTTTCTCCTTGGTTTTGTCGTCCAGAAACAATGCGAGATCCATACCCCGAATTGGTAAGCCTATTATTTGTGCAATAAGCTCAACGGTTATGGGGATGGGCTTGTCCATCTAGATATCCCCTCCATGTGTAACTGCTAACATCTATTTGACGCATGCTGTTGCATTCTAGGCCCTGCCAAAATGTGGTAGGTCCAACAGACCTAAAATTCCCATTTTCTCCAGCCCAGTTTCCCACTAGTATGGTTGGTTGATCAGTTCTCCAACTTGAGCTGTACTCGTGGTCTGTGTAAATAACCTCTGTGAAAGTTCCAGGAACTTGGATTCATCTGCTACATCATCGTATGAATATTTGAGCTTCTCGACATGGCCCAGTAGCTCTGGTCCTACCTGTACCCCAGCTGGTATGCGCGGTAGAACAATTTCTGCGGTAGGTTTCTTGCGAGGTGACCTTGGTATCTGTATTTTGTCTTTCTGTTGTAGTGGTGGTTGGCTCGAAGTTCCAATGGCTTCCGGTTGCTACTCCGTAACCCATTCTGGCCAAGCTGAGACATATTCACCCGTCTCCCCTGCTGGGTGTTATGAGATGGTCGTTTGAGACTCATATAGTTCCACTGCAGCTATCAGCTTTGACGCCATGCCATTGACTTTCGGAGATGCTTTTGTATTCTCTAGTTGCATATCTTTCAGGGTTTTTGCTTCCTGTTTCTATGGCTCCTGCTCCGCTTCTGGCGTATCTATATTGATGGGATTTGTTGCTGTCTTTTGGATTTCCTCCAGTATCGACGTGGATTGTACTGGTATCGTTTCTGGGGATGGTATTTTGTCGACATTCAGGACCTCCGATGGTTGTTGTTCACCTTCTTCCAACGGTCCTCATGACCTAGTTTGAACCCTGGTTGGTCTAGCACTCTGGCTTGCTTCTGCTGGCTTCGGTGCCATAATGGTGACTGTTGAACGTTCGATGGGTTTGAATAACTTATGTGATCTTTGTAGCCTCTCTCTGTGCATTCTAGTTTCTATTGTTCTCTATTCGTTCTCCTTTCATGAATAGACTAGTTTCTCCCGTGCTCGCGTGTTGTATCGGCTTCCCATGAGGCTTGTCGAGGACGCTTCCTCCATTATGGGTTTAATGCACCATAATTGTGGGTTCAATGCATCTCCGTCGGTTTCATACTTTCCATTACTTTTGTTTTTCTGACTCCAGTTGGCACAATTAATGTGGTGTCCCATCGGTCCTTTCCTTCCTTTAATTCTGCCTAGCGTTGTCTTGTCGTACTGCTTTTGTCGACTTTCCTTTTCTTGCTTGTTTCCCTTTTGATGTGACCGTTATCCTTTGTCGAATTTGTGTTTCTAAACTTGTGTGGCCTATCTACCTTTGGCGCACTACGCCCACTTTGGTTTTGTTTCCTTTTTGTTTTTTTGTTTTTTTTACTGCACGGTAGATGGTCGACTGTCCTTGTACGACTTTAGTCGGCTCCCGTTGATCATTCCTCTGAGTTCTGCGCCTGCTAAATATATTAACTATACAAATCCTCCATCTGTGATAGATTTTACCTCGTACGGTCCTAACCAATGCATTCCGAGCTTTCCCGGGTGTTGAAATGATTTGTTGTCATACATCAATACTAGATCTCCTTCCTTGAACGTTTTCGTCTTGATGTGTCTATCATGCCAAGACTTGTCTCTGGCCTTATGAACTTGTTGGTGGAATCCTGCTAAGATTCATTCTTCCTCCATGGTTAGTAACTGATTCAGTCTGTCTTGTACTGTGCCTCATTCGGTCATTTGTGTGATGGATGCTACACGAAAGCTTGGTACTAAGAATTCTAATGGCACCACTGCTTCTTGGCCATAAACTAGCTTAAATGGTGTGTGCCCTATCAAATTTTTTCATATAGTCATATATGACCATAATACTGCTGGTACTTTGAGGTCCCAATCATCTCTGTTGATGTTATACATCTTTGTCAGCGCGTTCTCCAGAATTTTGTTGAAGGATTCCACTGTGCCATTTGCTTATGGATGATACAATGTGCTCTTTTGATGATGGACTTCAAACTCTTCAGTCATCGCGCAAATGGTATTGTTTATGAAGTGAGTGCCTTGGTCGCTCATAAAAAATCTTGGGCACCCAAATATGGTGACTACATGTTCAAACAAAAAGTGCGATGTTGTTTCTGCGCTGCAATATTTTACTGATGCGGCTTCCACCCATCTTGTTAAGTATCCCATCGCGATGATAATGTACCGAACCCCTGTTCTTTTTGTGGGTGGTTTGATTGGTCCCAAAAAGTCTATTGCCCACTTGTCAAATGCCTGTAATGTTACTTGTGGTCGTAATGGAATCTCGTCCCTTCTGTTGGGTGTGCCTACCTATTGACAGACATCGCATCCTATATGACCATAATACTGCTAGTACTTTGAGGTCCCAGTCATCTCTTTTGACGTTACAGATCTTTGTCAGCGCGTTCTCCAATTTTTTTTTGAAGGATTCCATTGTGCCATTTGCCTATGGATGATACAATGTGCTCTTTTGATGATGGACTTCAAACTCTCCAGTCATTGCGTGGATGGTATTGTTTATGAAGTGCGTGCCTTGGTCGCTCATCAAAACTCTTGGGCACCCAAATATGGCGACTACGTGTTCAAACAAAAAGTGCGATGTTGTTTCTGTGCTGCAATCTTTTACTGGTGCGACTTCCGCCCATCTTGTTAAGTATTCCGTCGCGGTGATAATGTACTGAACCCCTGTTATTTTTGTGGGTGGGTTGATTGGTCCCAAAAAGTCTATTTCCCACTTGTCAAATGACTGTAATGTTACTTGAGGTCGTAATGGAATCTCGTCCCTTTTGTTGGGTTTGCCTACCCATTGACAAACATCGCATCCTTGACAGTAGTCCTTCGAGTCTCTATGAATCGTTGGCCACCATAATCCTGCACGCAATACCTTTTGTGCAGTAGCTTTACCTGCATAATTCCCTCTTTCTATTCCCTCCTGGGCTTCTGCTAAGACTCTTGGTATTTCGTGTTCTAACACACATCTTTGCAAGATGCTATCTGCGCCCATCTTATATAAATGTCCTGCAATAAGGTGATAGTCGGTCGCACGGACTACTAGGTTTTTCTTCTGCGTAGTGCTATATTCTTGCGGCGCAATACCTGTACTCAAGTACCAAATGATGTCTGTGAAGTATTCATCAACAATATGTACTGAGAATAGTTGTGCATCCAGAAAGTTGTCTTCTAAATTCGTAGGTTCTTCTCCATTAGTGACCCTTGATATGTGGTCAGGTCCTGTGTTCAATTTTCCTGGTTTAACTATTACTTCCAATTCAAATTCTTGAAATAGCAGTAACCATCTACATATTGTCCCCCCCAACACTGACTTTTTGACTAGGTATTTCAGGGCTGAGTGATCTGTGAACATCTTAAAGTGTTTTCCCAATAAGTAATGCATGAACTTCTGCAATGAATAGACCATGGCTAGGCCTTCTCTTTCTATAATGTTATAGTTCTGTTCTGAGTCGGATAGCTTTCTACTTGCAAATGATATCAGGTGATCCAAGTCTCCTTCTCCTGGCTATGCCAATATAGCTCCAAGTGTTATCGCTGATGCATCTACATGCATGTGGAATGTCTTCTCCAGTCTGGAAATACTAATATCGGCGTGATAACCATATTTTCCTTCAAGGTATCAAGACCATGTTGACACTCGTCATTCCACTGAAACTTTGTATGCTTCCTTAGCATATTTTCCATCGGTAAAGTGATCTGTGCATATCCTTTGATGAATTTCCTGTAGTATCCTATGTGTCCTAACGTCCCTCTTAGATGACATACTATTTTTGGTGCTGGCAAGTTAACAATGACTGCGATCTTTGCCGAATCTACTAATAGACCTTGTTTGCATACTATATGACCTAATAGTATCCCAAACGGTGTTCCAAATATGCATTTATTTATATTCAGTGATATCTGGCACTGTCTACATTTTTCTAACATCAGTTGTAAAACTTCCACATGATT
Source organism: Picea engelmannii (assembly GCA_009831015.1). Taxonomy (NCBI): domain Eukaryota; kingdom Viridiplantae; phylum Streptophyta; class Pinopsida; order Pinales; family Pinaceae; genus Picea; species Picea engelmannii. The sequence continues at coordinate 94,547 of ML804491.1, forward strand.
TTTCAATAAACTATAGACTATCCAATCGTCCAGGTAGACTTCAAGAAATTGATGGATGAATTATTTAAATGCTACGATGACCACTCTGGAGAATATTGTCGGTGCATTATTCAGTCCAAATGGCATGACTATGTACTGATAAGATCCCCATTCTGTCGCAAACATGGTTTTGTATCTATCCTCTTGTGCTATCTTAATCTAATGATAGCCTGAGAATCCATCGATGAATGAGTAAGCTTCATGTCCTCCCACATTCTCTAACACTTCATCCGTGAACGTTGTAGGGAATGGGCTGTGCAGGCATGCATCGTTCAACTTCCTTAAGTCGACACATATCTTGATCCCTCCTTGTTTCTTGTCGTGTATTACCATTGGGATTATCCATTTTGACTCCTCAATTGGTTCTATGATGCTGGCTTCGAGCATCCTGTCGATCTCATCTTTGACTTTCTATTTATATATTGGGTTCAATCTGTAGGGTCGTTGTCTAATAGGTCTCGCATTAGGTCTGAGTGGTATCTTCATTTCTTCTAGTTCTCTGGCTATACCCTTCATCTCTGTAAATGTTATGGGAAATAGGTCACTGTATTCGTGCAAAATCTATATGATTCTTTCTACTGTTTGATCATCCCAGTAATCCCCAATGCTAGCCATTTTGTTTTGATCAACTATCCCGATGTTAACTTTACTTACCTTGATTGGCACGGAAATGACTTCAGATTCTATGGGTGGGCCTTCCTTGTCTCTTTCTCCTTCTACTTCTTGTATCTGAATATCGCGCGGATCATATTCATTTGGTGCTTCCTCCTATACATGCTAACATGCCAACATGTCCTTGACTGTCTGTTTGTTCCACTGTTGTTCTTCTGTGATCAATTGTACTTCTGGTTATTTGATGAATATTACCCCTCTGATCTATTTAAGGGTTGTGTCTATGTTGGGGTTCTCATGTTCAAATGAAAAAGTGATTGAAAAATTATGTTGCAATGTCGTCCAGGTTGCAGTTCTCTTGCACAATTCCTGGTCTGTATACCAATTCGCTTGTATGCTCTGTAGAGTGTGTATGAAGTAATGAGGCCATTCCTCTGGGGGTGTCATTTTCTACAATGGTTTGCACTTCTCCAAGTGTTCCGCTGGTGTCCCTTGTCCTTCATACTTCTGTTGTTTGTTGTTTTTATGTTCTGCACCGAACCTTATGCGCAATAACCGCTTACATTGGTACCAATCTGTGATTGTCTCCTTGTGTGCACCCCACCATCTTGCGGGTGTGGCCTTAAGTGCTAATTCAAGTGATAATAATATTTGGTTATCTAATACTACATCTTTGTATTGTGTCAAGAATGTTTCCAAATCGTTTAGTCCGTGGAAACTGAGTGGTTCCCTGATTTATGTGCCTAACCATCTTACTGCGCGGTCTATTCTTACACATCTTTGCGTGGATACTTAGTGTAGCCTCTGCTACCAGTTCTCTAAACTAGTGTCTGAGTCTGTTGCACATGAGGTAATGCTCCACCAACTTAGTACCCCATCTGCAGTTGGGTTTACGTAATTCCCATCACGCACAATTGTTCTGTACAACTGACCGATTTCCTCTAAGTCTAGGCAAGTAGGTTCTACAAACCTCTCCCCTTCTGATGGGTCTAATGGTGCGATGACCCTATATTCTCCAGACTCGAATGTCATTTTCCTGGTTTTCAAATTGATTATGGCATGATTGTCAAATGGCCAATCCAGAACAAGAAATGTTGGATACGGTGTTGTGCTGTCCACTATTTCAATTACTTCAAAGTATGCTTTAGTGCGTACTCCATCAAGGTCTACAGTCACTCCTTTCAGTCTACCGATTGGTAGGAATCTATGTTGGTTCGCTAGTTTCAATTGAATAGGTGAGTATCCTAATGTTGTCTCTCCCATGCATTGCCATGTCTTCTTTGGTAATACATTCACTTCCAATCCTAGATCTAGTTTTATGTCTCCCATATTGAAATCCCCAATGTTAGCATTCAGTCTAAATTCTCTACTTGTTCATCTTCTTGTGTGTAGGTGATTAACTGTTTTTGGTTCTAGCTTTTCTTCCGTCTCTCTGCTACATTTTTCTAGTATGTTTTGCAATATTTTCACAAATGATGGATCAATTAATACCTTTACACATGATTGCAAAAAGCCTTTGATTGTACTTACTTGTCCGATGGGTTACATCCCGTTGGTATGATCCAATGATGGAGGCATCTCATATTCTGGTGCTTCCTTGTCTTGTTGCACAGTTGAAGTTGACGACATGTCCTCCTTCTGAAATTCTTGTCTGGATTGCTTGAATATCTCCTTCTCCGTCTACGTGTCGAACTGCTTTTTTGGTTCGGTCTTCTTCTTCACCCACTGATTTTGTTCCGATTCCCGTCGAACTACGTTAGTGCCTGTTTTATCTCCTCCACAAGTGACTATGTTGATGTTCCATCCTTCATCCCTTGCTTCGACTAAGATCCACTGAACATTCTGGTTGTTCTGATTCCTATTTTCCCGAATCCTTACTAGTAAGGTCGAACATTCCTTTGTATCATGGTTCGATGCGTGACAATACATACAAGTTGCTGGTGGTAGTGGAAATTCCTGTGCATAATGTCCTGGCTGTTGACAATTGTGACATGTGACTGGTCCTCTACCTCGTTCGAAACCTCCTCTTGATCATCCTCCTCCTCTGTAGCCTGATCGATCGCCTCTTGACACGTTATACTATGGCACCTGATTATACTGCGCGGTATTGTACTGAGGCTGTGTCGGGTTGTACTGCGACTGTGTGTTATTCTAAAGTTGCGGTGCAGTATTATACTGCTGCTGCATAGTGTTGTATGGAGCTAGGACTGGATTGAACTGTGGCATTTCTTTCCCAGTCATCATCTCGGCATGTACTCTATATGCATTTGATGTCCTTTCTCACATCAGCTCCATAGTTCTCCAATATTTATCGTCGTGGCTCACTGACTTGAAAAAGGTGCAATATGAGCTCTTTGGGACTGTCTGGTATTTCTACATCATCTTGTAGTGATAAGGGTCGTGACCCTGTTTCTTGTAGATTTTGCACCATAGTCCTCCCGGTGGTAACAAATTTGGCATACTTGTTGCCATATACTTTGCGAACGTTGGGCATTCGTTCTTGTGGTGTCCTTTCATCCTGCATGTGGTACACGAAACGACTTCTCGTTTGTCCTTGTTCTTATTCTGGTTCAACTGAAATGTTAGATTCTTCAAATCCTCCTTCAATTCCTCAATCGTTGGGTCTATCTACTGGTACTGGTTCTCTTCCAGCTGCAAGGTTGCCTGCAGAGCCTCTTCCTACGTCTGAAATTTTTGTTGTCGTAAAGGGTATTTTAAGTGCGGGAGTAGTGAGTTGACAAACAGGTGTCGATGCTGCATATCGGTGATGAGGTATTTTAACTTTCCCTTCAGTCACTTGAATCTCTAATCGATCTCCCATACAGACTCTCCTGGTTTCTATCTTATTTTGATCATCTCGTTCATGTACTGATCCTCTGAGCTTGTCTTATGGAACTCATTTATTAATAACTTATTAATGTCAACTAGTGTCCTTGTCATCCCCAGGGCACTGTTTGTGTCTAGACTAATGTACTAATCTAGCGCGCGGTCTCTTAGTGTAATATCTAGCTGCGCGAGTTTGGTATCTTCATCAATGATTTATTTTTCTTCCCATATCTTTGCACAAATGAACAAGTGCTTTTCAGGGTCTTCTACTGCTTCTCCCCGAAATTATGGTAACCTGATGGTGGGGTCGTGTCCTGCTATTCTGAATATTGAACTACTACCTCCTCTGCATGGTGTAGATACTTGACTACTACTGCATGGATTGGATCCTCCAGTTGTTTCTCCTTATGTATATGTACTTCCTGCTGTTGGACTTCCTCCGAAGTTCGGTTGTCTAAATGATGGTGTTCTCTTTGGTGTATTAGTCGCACATGGGTTTATGGGTTCCACACTGACATTAATATTGATTAGATGGCTTCCTTATCCTCCTGCTCTTGGACCTCTCGTATTCCTTTCATATGTTGCAAGTAGGATTTCCTCAATCTGATCCACAGCCCAAAGATCATCTACCTCTTCCTTATCACTCGCCAAGCCTTCCCTCGTGGCTATGACTCTCTTCTTTCTCTTCATCTTGTATTGGTAGGGTACTTCGCTATGCGTACTTCCCATTGACGCCAATATCCACTCGATCTGGTCATCTTCCACCATGATCGGACCCAAAGGTTCCTCCTCTTTCTTTCCCTTATCCTTACCTCATTCCATTCCTCCTCTCTTTGTTAGTGATCCCCCCCTTACCCCATCCACGCGGGGGATTTTAGTTGTCTGATTCCATTGTCATTACACCTTTTTTATATAGAAATATCTTAATAGAAGTATACAGTGATCGAATGTACCTTCCTCGAGGTCCGCATAGAAATTTGTTCTCCACTGCGTTGTATGACTTCACCGTGTCAACTGCAAACTCTGTTATGAACCCTGCCACAATATTGTTAAGCCAAAAGTCTACTGCATGGGTGAATTTGTTGTTCACTTGTTGTAACTGCTCAATCTATATTGGGGTCCACTCTAACTATCGAATCCGGTTCGTCATGTGGTTATCCTTCAACCTTAGGATCCATTCCTGCAATAGATGTGGAAAATCACAGAAAAATACTTCATGTAAATCAGTAAACATGTATTTGTCCAGATATTTGTGGGGTGTTATTCTAGGGTTTCTATTGTCTTTTTGTGCAAACTCTAGTTCTTTGGTTCTCAACCAACTTTCGATTTTTGCTTTTGTAGGGTTCCACGTTCTCAACATTCCCTTCTAATGGCTCATTGCTCTCTTCTTTTCTTTTCTCATTCCTCACTTGACCTATCTCAGCTACTCAATCCGCCTTTGTTCCTACCAATGACAACAAAACCATTTGTTGGTTACTCTCCTCTATTCTAATTTGAGCTTCTTATTGACCCAAGGTTCATGTGTTTTGGGTTTCCAACAAAGCCTCTAAAACTATCATCCCTCCTGGTAAACCAGAAGGCAACATAACACAAAATTTTCTACGCAAACTCACCCGAGATAGCTTTAATGGGTGGCTGTAAAACTCAAGTGTTTACAGGCCAAGATTGAGTATGCGATATGAAATCTGTATTCAGATCCATTTACTATAACTTTTGATTGTAACCTACTATTATTCACGACCGTGCATTACCTTCAACAATTGATTTCCTTAATAACACAACCATATTTCATAGCAATATAATAACCCATTCATTCATTGCGCACAATATTTAACTAATGAAACGAGGATAAAGATATGCATGCATTCAACGCATTACACATATATTACCGTGGTTCACCCCCCTAGGCTATGTCCACAAATATTTGGCTCTCGAATCTTTTATTATGGTAGTTCTGCATCTACAATGTCGCGTGCTTACAATTCTCCTCAGATGGGTAAGATCTATGTAAGGAAAACTAGACCGCACCAGGCTCCTCAGCCTCAAGATCTACCTTCTCTACTCTCCTCTAGATCAACAACTTACAAAATACTTCATACAAGAACATTACATATCGCATCAACTCATACATATCTACGATAATGCAAACCCAACTACTAACTAAATCGAAACAACTACAAAATCCCTCAAAAATACAGAACTCTGAACTCGTCCATAATACCTTAGTATTGGTATTTATACATCTTTGACTCTTCATCCATTACAATTTGTTACCAAAACCCTAACCCTACCGACGTTAGGTCTTCCTCCCATGTGTGTGTGTTGTTCCTCCATCCAACTGTCACTTTCCTTGTGCACGCTTTCTTGCATGTGTGCATGTTGCGTTTCCTTCTAGTTGTTGCTTCTCTTTCTGCACACTTTCTTTCCCCACGATCATCCTTCTTTCCACTTCGGCCTGCTACCAACAATATGCATAACTCATTTTCCTATCCTATGAAACCTATAAATTCTGCATAATCTTTACCATTTTCTCTTCCATTTCCCTTAGCAGTTCTGGTCCAACAACTTCTCTTTCTAATGGGTTGTCCCTACTCATTGGCGTGTTACATTTCATTCCATACAAAGCTTCAAAGGGGATTGTCTTCAATGTTGCTTGACACCCATTATTGTAAGAAAACTCGACTATATGAAGGTAGTTTTCCCACATGGAAGACTTGTCCATTACATACATCCTCAACATATCTTCAATTATCCAGTTAGTTTTCTTTGTCTTCCCATCCAACTTTGGATGATATGCTATAATAAAATTCAAGTTAGTCCCAAATCCCTTGAGAAAACCATTCCAAAATTTGGAAGTGAACTTGAGATCTCTATCCAACACTATTTCCTTAGGCACACCATGTAAACTAGAAATCTCCTTCATGTAAATCACTGCAATGTTGGCGTGAGTCATTTTCACCAGTATAAAATGCGTATCCTTTGTAAGGTTATCCACCACTACCATGATAGAATCGTGTTTCCTTATATTCTTGGAAACTTGGTGATAAAATCTATCATAAATACCTCCCATTTCCATTCAGGAATGAGAAATGGTTGTAACAATTCCATTGGATGTCTGTGCTTGGTCTCATTCTCTGACATTCCATGCACATAATATGTAAACAACCACATCCTTCTTCATTACCGATTAGAAATATTGGCTTCTTATTAATGCAATTGTCTTTTGGTACGCTGGATGTCCAACATATGGTACATTGTGCATCTCCTTCAACATTAAATTTCTCAAATGAGTGTTAGGAACATAAAAAATTTCCCTAGATAAGAGGATTACATCCTCTCCCAATCTATAGTCTTTAAACATCAACAATTCATTTTATTGTTACAAGCCTTCTGTAATTTGTGCATAATGATGACCTGATGTTATAGTTTCCAAAATTGTTCTTTTCAAATCTAAAAAATACATGCTAATGGTTGTAGCAATAATTTTGTGCACCCTCCTACTAAGTGCATCAACCACTTTATTCTCATTTTCTTTCATATGCTTGATGTCAAAGTCGTATTCACTGAGAAATTCCAACCATCTAGTCTGTCTGGAATTCAATGTTAGTTGTTCGAACAAGTGTTTCAGACCACTATGATCTGTTTTCAATTGGAACTTCCTTCCCATGAGATAATTCCTCCGCATTTTTAAGGCATGAACTATGGTTTCCAATTCTAAGTTATGGGTAGCATAATTTATTTCATGATCCTTCAACTTCCTTGACTTATAACATATGACATGCCCATTCTGTGTAAGGACTCCACCTATCCCTTCCTTACATGCATATATGCACACAAAAAAATCTTCATCCGGATCTGCAACTTTTAGAATAGGTGCACTAGACAACAATTCCCTTAAGTGTTGGAAACTCTCCTCACACTTAACAATCCATTCAAACTTTGCTCCCTTCTTCTGCAACAAAGTGATTGGATTTTAAACTTTGGAGAAACATGCAATGAATCTCCTATAATATCCAACCAATCCCATAAGGGATCTGACTTCAGAAACATTCTTTAGTGTTGGCCAACTTTTGATTGCTTCAATCTTTTTAAGGTCCACCAATATATCTTCCTCTGAGATGATGTGGCCCAAATAATGGATTTTCCTTTGATAGAAAGTGCACTTGCTTATCTTGGCATACAATTGGTGCTCTCTCAACATTTGTAGCACCATCCTCAAATGTTTTTCATGCTCATCCTCTATCTTGGAGTAGATAAGAATATCATCCAAGAAGACAAAGACAAATTTGTCTAGGTAATCCCTCAACACTCCATTCATTAGACACATATAGGTAGCTGGTGCATTTTTCAAGCCAAAGGACACCACCACAAACTCATAATGGTCGTACCTTGTCCCAATTGTTTTCTTGTTGGTGTCTTCTTCTTTGATTCTCACCTGATGGTAATTTGACCTCAGGTGAATCTTGGAAAATATCCTTACTCCTTTCAGCTAATCAAAAATATCATCAATCTGCGGTAGAGGGTACATGTTATTTACCATGTCGTTATTAAGTTGCCTAAAGTCAATACATAAACTCATAGTTCCATCCTTTTTCTTTACAAAAAGCACTGTGGCACCCCAAGGTGAGACACTTGGGTGTATGCACCCCTTCTTAAACAATTCTTCTAGTTGCATATACAACTTTTTTAGCTCTAGGGTACTCATTCTGTAGGGATTCTTGGACACCGGGGAAGATCTAGGAATTAAGTCAATAGAGAAATCAATATCTCTCTTGGGTAGTAATCCTGAAAACTCCCCAAAGACATCTTCATACTCCTTTAGTATTAGATAATATTTGAGACTTGGTTCATTTTCTTTTGTTGTCTCTTCCAAATGCACTACATATATTTGTAATCCTTTCATAAAAATCCTTTTCAACTACAATGTTGAAATCTCTCTGATGGATATCTTTGACAAGTTCATTGATTTTTTATTTTTGACAAGTTCATTGATGGCCGGGAAATTTTTGACAAGTTCATGGATTGTTTTCTTAGCCCTACTAGCTAGTTGAACCAACCAATACTTTTCATGATTACATATCCTCAATTTAAACCTTGAACACCTATTTTTGGATCTATATAGCTATGACTAGCTCCAGAATCAATCAAAATAGCTATGCATTGATTATCAATATTACCTTCCACATCAATCATGTGATATTGGTAGTCTACTTATTTATTGTCCAAGGCTGCATAAATCCTTAGCATGCTCCTTCTCTCTTCTTCCATTGTATCGGCTTCCTGAATGTTGTGCATCATCCCCATCCTATATTCCCTTTGAGTAAAATCCTTATACAAGTGGCCTCCTTTGCATACCCAACACTTTATATGATGTTTCCTTGGCTTTATCCCCAAGGAATCTATCATTTTATTCTCACCCTCCGATGATTATCCTTGTTGATATGCTTGAGAGTTGTTCCTCATGAAAGGAAGCTTGAATCCTTTCTTTCTCTGGTCCATATTTCCTTTCTTTTTGTCATCCCAAGACTTTTGGAAAGCTAGTCTTCCTCTACTCTACTCATAAATATGATTTTCTCTCCTAATGGCCTCCTCCAAAGTCCTAGGGTTATCACATTGTATCTAGTCACTATAGAAGGACGGTAACCCACTCATAAACCTTTGGATTTTTATTTTCTCATCCTTTATGAATCCCAAATACTTCAACAACTCAAAGAACCTCTTTTCATATTCATCCATTGTCATGCTCCCAAACTTGAGTTCAAACAACTCTTTTATCTTCTTCTCATAATAATTATCTAACAAGTACTACTGATGGAAATATCTCTTGAATCGATTCTAGAAAATTATGGTTCATCAATATGCTTGACCTGCTTGAGCTGATCCCACCACATATATTTTTCTCCTTGAAGATGGTAGACATGTGATGGATAATCATGCAACTGGAAATATTTTATCATACCCAACAAGTAGGATTCATCATCTTCTCTCATCCTATTTTCTCCATAAAATGATTGTAGCTTTATTTTCCTGATCTCTTCTTGAAAAATATCTAACTCACGCCTCCTTCTTTGATTTTTGACAAGGGATACATTGGGGTTACTGTCTGACCTTGAATACAGATGTTCCATTATGGTAGAGTGTCCTAGAGAATGACAATGATGATGTCTTCTCATACTCTTTGACTTCCTAGATCCCCCATGGTCATGAGATCCAGATGCTACTATGTGCCTTGCACTAGATGCTTGCTTTGTGCCAGAATATTTATTAACTTGCTTCTGCAACATATTTAAACTATGTAGTATCTCTTCATGAGCCCTCATCATCCTTTCATTGTCCACTCTATATCTCTGCACTTCCTTCTACAATATTTCCATAGTCTCAACAAAACCTACAATATCCACTTTGTTTATATGTCCATTGGACTCAAATAGATTAGGCTATGCACTTTTTCATGGGTCTGGGTCTGCGTTATCTTAATTTGGGCATAGGGGTGTAGTTGGGGCTTCTTTTTTTAGCGTAGCTAGGTTTTCTTTTATGAGTGGAAAGGTAGTTGGATGGTATTTTTTTGGGGGTTTCTTCCTCCTTTGTCACTGTTGTTTTTGAAATCCAGACTATTTATTGTCTTTCTTTTCGTAATGAACCAACGAGTTTATTCGTTAAGCGTAATGAGTCAAAAGGTGGCGCTATATATTGAATTTGTCCTTGCATTGTTGTGCTTGAAGAGAAGATGGATTGGGAGCTATCTACCAGAAGGTCACATGATGACCAAAAGACTTTCTATAGATAAATAGAGGATTTAGATACCTCCTTGAACTGCTGGTTCTTTATAATAAGCATGTGATCTAATTTTCAATGCAGTAGGTAAAGCAACACACTCGATCATTGAAAATAGAAAGCAACTGATTCTGTTGCATCGAGTCTCTCCATTTCCCATGCTGACATGTAGACCTTGGATCTCGTCCTCATGGATGTAAGAAACTTAAGCATCATCCATATCTCTAGTCCTCATATAGTGACCAGATATGTGGCATGTACCTATAATTCTGCAAGGAATGTGCATGCAACAATTATTTTTTTTTTCTTCGAAGGAACACTGATAAACTAATCAAAACTCTAAACTTTCAATCATATTCCCTTTTGAATTCTTTTTCTGATGGTTATACCCATGCCTCAATATGATTTCTAATTTGAGAGATATGGCTTTCCGAAATTAACAATTTTACTAATTTTGACACTTATTTCAATAGTACCAAAAATCTCTAGGGCCAACTTTTTCGTGTTTTAGAAGAAAATATAGCGAGAACCAAGAATTTTTTTATATTAGCCGTTGATATGATTCATAATTTTTAACACACAAAAACTCTCATATTTCGGATCTGACACCCCCTCCGACTTCTACATCAATCTAAATTTTCCAATTTTCCAATTTGTCCATTTTTCTTTTCCTCTAGACTTAGAATTTTTGACCAAAAATAGTTATCTCTCAAATGGAGCAAAACTAGAAAAAATCCTCTGAAGACAAAGTTCTCCAGGTTGATGAGGAGATAAAAATTCGAGTAGATAAATTTTTATGGAAATGTGATCTAAGGTCCCTTTTCTTCCTCTAAACTTTTAAAAAATCCCCATAACGCGCTTAGAAATAGTGGATTTTTCCCTATTTTTGTATTTCCACTCCACACCCCCTTGAATTTTGCTAGAGGCCCAAATGAGTATCTTCGTTCCTTCTTTTTGAGCTATCTATAAAAATTTCACCTTTATATGGGCCTTGGTTACCGAGCATGACCCACACCTTCAAAAGTTACTATTTTGCATTTTTCGGAAAATGGGAGAATAATTAACCGGTGGCCCTCACTAGAACTCTTATAGCCTTCATCATTGCACACACACACCTAAAATTTAATCCAAAACTGATTTAAAATTCTCTTGTTATGCCCAAAACAAGTTTTGGGCTCCATTTTGTTTTTTGGTAAATTTCCAGTTTTTTCCTTCCCTTTTCCTCCTCTTTTCTTCTCTTCTCTCTTTCTCTTCTTTCCTTATCTCTTTTCTCTCTCTCTTATTCTCTTCTTTATTTTATTTCTCTCTTCCTCTTATCGATGATCAAGATCCTTCTTATTCGTCGATATTTTGTCACCAAACACTCATTCTCCTTTGCCATATCGACGTAAGAATCTCTTCTATTTGCCGAAGTATCGACACACAATTTTATTTCCTCGTGATTGTATCAACACATGATGCATTTTCATCGTCGATCCATGCTATATTGACAACTTATCCTCTTTCTTGTCGATGTATCAGTGGCTTTTGTTCTTTTCCTCACTGAAAAAATCACATTTTTCTCGCTAGCGTATTGTCAAAGAAATCACATTTTTTTGCTGATGACTTCACTTCTCCCTTTCATCAACACCTTTTTTCTTTCATCACTGGTGTATCAACGACAAAAATATTTTTCTCCCAGGTGTATCAGTGAAAACATTTTTTGTCGTCGGTGTATAGGCATAGAAACCACATTTTTATGTCGATGACTTCTCTTCTTCCTTTCATTGACCACTTTTCTCTTTCCTCGATGGTGTATCAATGATGAAAATATGTTTCTCACTGGTGTATCAATAACAAAAAGCTTTTTCTCACCAATGTATCGACAAAGAAATCTCTTTTCTTGCTGATGTTTCGGCAAGGAATCTGCTTTCTTCGTCAAAAATCCTTTTTCCTCCTTTTCAACTATTTCTTAAGTCTTTCCCTCACCGATATATCAATGAATATATTCATTCTTTTCCAATACACACTATGTCAACAACTCCAACATTTTTTACACTTAGTTGATTTTTCATGATTTTTGTGCTTGTGACTATCACTGCTATTGGGAAACGCCCAACTTGGTTATTTGAGCAAATTTTAACCACTTGGGGGCCAAATTGACTCCCATAGAAAAGCAATAACATACAAAAACTTAAATTTAGGGCCTTGACCCCAAATTTGCATGTTGGGACAAAAATATTTTTACCCAAGACTACACACATAGATTTCAATTTTGTCTATTGTAATAGATCCATACAATCTTGGTGTTGTAACCAGAGCTCTGATACCACTCTGTAGTGTCTCGACTACTTACGCATAAAAAAATTATGATACCAAGAACTAAATGCACTCTAAAAACAAATTAAAAATGTATGCTTCTAGTAGAAATAATTATCAGCATGAATGCAACTAATTTATCCTTCTTAGAACAACATTTATTTTTATAAAAACTCATAGTTCATACAAAGCAGTAAAAACCCATCAATAAAACTGATAAACAAAGATAAAAACACATATCATTTTAACAAAAAATGAGCAACTGACTGTAGGGAACACACTTTCCTCACAAACATAGATTTGATGCTCCAATTCTCAATTACAAATCAACCCTCATATAGGGCTACGATTGCACAAAAGAGAGTGTCGCTCTCACAACCCAATTCACTCCAACAAACAAGTAGTTTTCTAACAACTATCCCAATCCTCCAACTCTCTTCCCCTCAACCTATGAAACCCAAGGAATTGGTATCTCCCTTCACTACACATAGTCCCTTAATCCTTCCCTCTTCCCCCCAAGGTTCCAACACAAGGTTGGCTAGGAATCACTAATGTTTGGGACTCTAGGGATGCTCGTTTCCCCAAGAAAACTAACAAAACAACCCCCTACTCAAGGGAAATATTTGTGGGTAATCCTCCCATATGATATCCTCATTCTCCCACGTGGCATCTTCATGAAAGTAGAAGGTTCATTGAACTTTTACGAGACCAATGGCTTTGTTCCAGATCACTTTGACTTTCCAGTCAAGGATGCACACTAGTTCCACCTGAAATTCCCCTTCATGTTCCACCTAGATTACAATCCAATCAATCACATGGTTAGGATTAGACACATATTTATTCAATAAATACATGACTTGAAATACATTATGAATTCTCATGGATGCAAGAAATTCAAGCATGTATGCAACTCATGTTGATTAAGGTTGGTTGTCATTGATGTCAACCCTTGAAGAAAGCCCCGCAACACAAAGGTTTGCGTAATGGACCAAAGATTGTTTGATGTAAAGATAAATCATTATTGTCTCATCATGGTTGATAATAATTAAATATGGATGAACTCCAAAGTGGTCCCCTTATGGTGAAATCCCTCACGGGAAGACGCTTTGCAGAGTAAGAGAACCCATGCTTATTTATGGAGTAATGAGTTGAAGGACAATGAATTTGTCAGGGAAAATATCCTAGATGGATATTGTTTGTCATGTTGTTTCCAGTGGTATGTGGAATGTCACAAATCCTCACGGTTAGAGAGTTATGACCATACGAAGTTGGAGAACCCTCATGAGTCTTATAGAAGCCCCCAAAGTCAAAGTGCTTTTCTAAAAGAAATTATTTTAAATGAAGAAGCCCTAAAATAAGGAAAGTGTAAGGCTACATGAAGATATAAATAAGAGACAAATCTCACTCATAAATACACGCTTGTACATATTGTATATCTATTTTCTTGTGTAAATTTTCTTGTAAATACTTGTGGATACATCTGAAGTGGCGAACATCTAAGGTATCACAAAGGGTTGACGATGAAATTCTTGGATTCACAGAAAACCCTATTTTCTGAGGCATACCCGAGATGTCTGTGTATAGGGTGTGTATACATTGAAGGTATACGTGAGTTGGTTGTGTATAGGGTGAGTATGTACGCAAGCTGACTGTGTATAGGGTGAGTACATGTTGATAAAGCCATGAAACTTGAGAAGATGAAGGTGCAGAGGTTCTAGATTTTGAGATCAAGCTCCTAGGAAGTTCTAGAGTGCTCAGATACATCAGATCCATCCATTGGTTCAAAAGGTATGTCTTATTTCTATGAATAGTTGGATTTTGATGTATGCATGAGGAATGACAATGGAGATTTGAGGATTCTCCCTAGAGAGACTAGTGGCTACATGGGATCTTATGTATAAGTTAGATCTACAGAAATACAGTGCTGGTATATTTATCATTGATACTTCTTGTCGAGGAACATCTTGTATTTCTTGGCATATGGATAAGAGTTTTTATGGAACATGGTTGAGATCTTGTATTTATTGATGTATTGAGAAGTTGAATATCAAAAAGGGGTTAATGACTAAGATCATGTGAGGGATATTATACTTGTTCATGATTACACACACCTATATGGCACATGACTAGAGATAGACATACTTTCCTTGAGTAGAGGTTATGTATGAGGATGCATGCACAGGGTACAGTTATAGTCTGGATACAGTGACAAGTTCCAGATCTATGTGAAAGAAGTTACAGAGGGTCAAAATTTTTCAAGTGAAAGGAAACCCTAGTTTCAGAAGGCATACACAGGCTGCATAACAGATAGGGTGCGTACATACGTGGGATGCATCACTACAGGTTGCGTATCTATTGTATTTTTGTAGATACATGTTCAGTTCAGGTACGGTTTGATTACAGAGCAGTCGTATAGATTGGATACAGGGCCGTGGTACAGGTTGATACAGTTGTATAGTAGTATATCTCACAGTGACAGGTTGACAGTGGTTCCATCATTCTACTTCTAGTTCAGGGTGGTTGGATGGGGAAAGGATAGGTGGTTGTAGCCACCTTCCGGTTGTAGTCGAAGAACATAGGGGGTTGTAGCCTCCTTCTGGTTCTAGCTAGAGAATTGGGGAGTTGGAGCTTCCCTCGGGTTGTAGCCTGAGAAACCAGGGGGTTGGAGCCTCCTTCCAGTTGCAGCTGGAAAACAAAGGAAGTTGGTGCTTCCAATGAATGTAATTCTTCAAGACATATAAGTAAAAACATTCCGTGGTTTTCTCCTGATTTGGGTTTCCACGTAAAACACGGGTGTACTGTGTATGTGTGTGATTGTTTATTTTTTATTGCTCATTATTGGATAATAATTCTACATTGATATAACATTTGAAGAAAAAGGATTATAATTACGCTATTACTGATTCACTCCCCCTCTCAGTAATCCAACAATTGGTATCAGAGAAGGTTCCTTCATAAATCAGTTTAACCACTGAAAGGTAGATCATGGAGAGTACCAACTCGTATAAAAATGGAATACCATAGTTTGATGGACATAAGTATGATTTTTGGAGCATAAGGATGAAGACATATATACATGCACATGGATTTCAAGTGTGGCAATCAATTGTAGATGGATACACAACACCAGTAGTTCCACCAACAAATGACAAAGAAGTGAAACTTGGTGAGAATAATTCCAAAGACAAAAATGCACTTTTGAATGGTCTCAGTGATATGGTATTCACCAAAGTTTCACATTGTAAATCTGCTAAAGAGATTTGGGACAAGCTTTGAAATATTAATGAAGGAGATTTAAAAGTCAAAGCAACAAAGATTCAAACTTATAGAGGTCAGTTCGAACAACTAAAAATGAAGGAAGATGAAGATATCACAACCTACTTCTTACGAGTCGATGAAACAATGAATGCAATCATAGGATTGGGAGAAGAAATCAAAGAATATGTAATTGCTCAAAAGGTACTAATATCTCTTCCTATGAGATTCAACCCTAAGATATCAACACTAGAAGAAAGATCAGATCTAAACTCAATAAGCATGGATGAACTGCATGGAATATTCACAACATATGAGATGAGAACTGAACATGAAAACCCAGATGTAAAAGAAGTAGCATTCAAAGCATCCAAAATATCAAAGCAAAATAAAAAGGAACAAGAAGAATATAACAACAGCAACAACATCTCGGAAGATGATGAAGAAGTGGCCAACCTCGTCAAAAGACTGAACAAGGGAACCAACGGTAGGTATAGAGGTAAGATTCCTTTAATTTGTTTTAATTGTGATGGTATTGGTCATTTTTCTAACAAATGTCCTCATAAGAAAAATAGAAATGATGAAGGTTACTCAAAAGGAAAACACACATATAAAGACAAAAGAACTACAAAGAAAGATTTCAAGAAAATCTTATGCATCAAAGAAGACATCTCATCATCAGATGAAGATGAAGTCAGTGACAGTGAGACATGAAGAGTTATATTCATGGCAGTAAAAGACTCTGACAAAGAAGACCCCGAAGAAGAATATGAAGAAGTTGAAAAAGAAGTTGAAGAAGAAATTGAAGAGGTAGAAGTTGACTTTCGAGAAGAATTAATGTGTGCCATAGAAGTTATCAAAAGAGAAAAGAACAAGAACAAGAAACTACAAGCAGAACTAGACAAAAAGGAAGACACTCAAGAACTAGAAAAAATGATCACAAAATTGAAAGTTCAAATAGAAGAAGATAAAAGAATTGAAGAAGCACTCAAAGAACAACTAGAAGAAAAGGCCAGGATCATCAAAAACTTGGAAGCAAAGATTGTCACATTAAGAAAGGATATTCAAAAGAAAAATATGCAGAATAGCTCAAAAGTTTTGAATGACATTATCAGCAGTAAAAAATCTCATCGTGACAAGTTTGGACTTGGATATAATCAGACAGAAAAGGGATCAAGCTCCAAAACAACAGAGGAAGAAACAAATCCAAAAAGATATGCAGAAACAATCAAAGGGGATAGGAAGATATAAAAGGAAGATTACAGGGACACTCCTCCACCGAGAAGATTCAGATTTCAGAATCAATAACAGACAGATAGGCCTCAAGAAGAAGAAGGATTCATAAAAGAACCTCCTTTCAGAAGATCTTCAACTCCCAGGTATCAAACTATTTTTTTTTGGTTTATGTTATGCATGTAATAATTTCGGACATAAAGTTGTAAATTCTAGAGCTAACAACAGGAACAATAACAACTTTGAGAGTCATACACAAAGGGGTTATTCAAGAAGACATAGTGAAACACAAAGAAGAATTTACAACAGGTTTGAATCCTTGAGCACTGAAGTGGAATGTTACAAACGTAACAATTTTGGACACATGGCCAAAGATTGTAGAATGACAGTCCCTCCTAAAGAACCTCAACAGAATAACAACAATCATAGACAAGAACCTTAGAAAACGACATGGATAAGAAAGAAAGATCAATATAACAATGAAGAATGCACAGTCACTCTACAAGCTAAGCAGAAGAAACACGGTTGGTATGTTCACAGTGGGTGTTCAAAACACATGACAGGTGATGGAGACAAATTTCTTACATTGTGAAAGGAAAGAAATGGATCAATCTCCTTCAGAAATGATAATTCAGCCAAAATAATTGGAGAAGACACAGTTCGAATTCAGAACAAGAATGAAAAGGCACAAAATGTTCTATTGGTAGAAGATATGAAACATAATCTTCCAAGTGTGAGTCAAATGTGTGACCAAGGTCATAAAGTTACTTTCGATTCACAAAAGTGTGAGATAAGAAGAGAAGGTTCATGGAAATTGGTCGGTACAACTGCAAGAACTTCAAACAACATATATGTGTTAAGTGAAATTGGAAATGAAAAGTGTTGTATAGGAAAGGAAGATGAAAGTTGGTTGTGGCACAGAAGAATGGGTCACATGCACTTTTATAACCTTGTCAAGGTCAGCAAAAGAGAAGCAGTCAGAGAAATGCCCCAGATCACTAAACCAACCAACACTTTATGCAAGCATTGTCAACAAGGAAAGCAAACAAAGACTAGGTTCAAATCAAAGGAATATTCAACAACAAGCCCACTGAAAATTGTGCATACTGATCTAGTTGGACCAACTACAACAAAGGGCTTAAAAGGTGAGAGATACTTTATGTTATTAGTTGATGATTATACAAGAATGAATGCAGTTTTCTTTCTCAAGAACAAGTCAGAAGCTTTTGAAAACTTCAAGATCTACAAGGAAATGGTTGAAAATGAGATGGATTCGAGAATCAAATTCTTGAGATATGATAATTGAGGAGAGTTCACTTCAAAGGAATTTATGGGCTAATGCAACAGTCATGGAATAAAAAGACAATTCTCCATTGCTAGGACACCTCAACAGAATGGAGTTGTTGAAAGAAAGAACAGGACAGTACATGAAATTGCTCGAACAATGATAATGGATTCCAAATTGACAGATATATTTTGGACACAGGAAGTGCATACAGAAGTTCACATTCAAAAAAAAGTAATGCTCAGAAACAACACTGATAAAACTCCCTACGATCTATGGAAAGGAAGACCAACAAATGTGAAGAACTTTAGAGTTTTTGGAAGCAAATGCTACATCAAAAGAGAAGATGGCATAATGGGAAAGTTTGACTCTCTTGTGGACA
This sequence comes from Picea engelmannii, assembly GCA_009831015.1. NCBI lineage: Eukaryota > Viridiplantae > Streptophyta > Pinopsida > Pinales > Pinaceae > Picea > Picea engelmannii. The sequence goes on from ML804491.1 coordinate 113,251, forward strand.
AAGGAATACTTGTTGGTTACTCAAGTACAAGGAAAACATACAAGTGTTACAATCTAATATTAAACAAAGTTGTGGAACATAAAAATTGATGAAACAAACAGACCAAAATCAAAGGAAGAAAAAAACAAATCAATGGAACAACTTTTCGAAGAAGAAGATGAAAAAGAAGTAGAAGAGGAAGATGAAGAGAATTCGACAAAAGAAGAAGATCAAGTTCACCAAGTGTCTCCAAAGGCACCCAGTAAATGAGTATAGAAGAATCATCCTTCAGATCAAATTATCGGGAACAAAGATGCAGGAGTTGAGACTAGAAGAAAAATCCATTCACCAGAACAAACACACCTGACACTCTTATCTACAATTGAACCAAATTGTTTTGAAGAATCCAGGAAGGATGAATTTTGGAATAAGGCCATGGATGAAGAATTGGATCAAATAGAGAAAAATGACACTTGAGAATTAGTTCCAAGACCAAAGAATAAGAATGTGATCGACACAAAATGGGTTTTCAGAAATAAATTGAATGAAGATGGACAGGTTACAAGGAACACAGCTAGATTGGTATCTAAAGGATATGCACAGATTGAAGGAATCGACTTTGAAGAGACATTTTCCCCAGTTGCCAGAATGGAAGCAATCCGTTTTCTTTTAGCTTATTTATTCTCTAAAAATGTTAAAGTATATCAGATGGACGTAAAATCATCTTTTTTGAGTGGGGAACTTGAAGAAGAAGTCTACATTGAACAACCATAAGGATTTCAGTTGTCAGAGAACACAGATTATGTGTGTCAATTAAAGAAGGCCCTGTATGGTCTAAAACAGGCTCTTAGAGCATGGTACTCTAGACTGGATAAGTATCTGCAGTAGGTAGGGTTCATAAAAGGAAGTGTAGACAACAACCTCTGCATCAAGGTAAGTCAAGGTAATATTTTATTAATTGAAGTTTATGTTGATGATATTATTTTTGGTAGTGATGATGACATGTTAAGCCGGAAATTTGCAAAAGATATGCAAAATGAATTTGAAATGTCATTACTTGGAGAACTATCCTTCTTTCTGGGACTTCAGATACGTCAAAGCAACCAAGGAATTTTTATTTCTCAAACCAAGTATATCAGAGAAATGCTAAAGAAGTTCAGAATGGAAGATTGCAAGCTAGTTATCACTCCAATGCAAACCAGTTGCAAGTTGAGAAAATATGATGATTTGAAGTCTACAGATCAGAGGCAATGCGGGTCAATGATTAGAAGCCTACTATATGTGACAACATCTAGACTAGATGTAATGCAAGCAGTTTGACAAGTGGCATGATTTCAAGCAACACCAAAGGAATCACATGTATTAGCAGTGAAGAGGATTTTCAGATATCTCAAAGGAACAAAAGAGTTTGGATTATGGTATCCAAATGGAAAGGATCTATCACTTATTGCCTAGACAGATGCAGATTGAGCAGGTTGTATTGATGCCCGACGAAGCACCAATGGAGCAGCGTTCTACTTGGGTGAGTGTTTAGTATCATGGCTAAGCAAGAAAAAATCATCAGTATCTTTATCTACAGCCGAGGCAAAGTATATTGCAGCAACATCATGTTGTACACAGGTTCTTTGGATGAAACAATCTCTAACAATTATACAGGTTGAGTATGATGAACCCATTCCAATCTATTTTGATAATACAAGCGCCATTAGTATCTCGAAATACCCGGTGATGCACTCCAAGACGAAGCACATTCCAATCAAGTATCATTTTCTATGGGAGAAGTTTGCAAAAAAGAATACCAGAGTTGAGTATGTGGGCACAAAAGAACAAGTGGAAGATATATTTACAAAACCACTTCCACGGGAAGCCTTTGAATATCTTTTCCAAATACTTGGAGTTATTTCTACTCCAAAATGAATGCTTTTTGAATGCTTATCTTATATGTCTTAGATTTACATGAGGAAGCACCATGAGAGGATAGTTCAGTCAGGGGGAGAAACCCCGAATGGAAAGATACATTTGCCATTGATAAAAAAGTGGGAGAGATTTATCAGATGCAGAGGACATAGGCATGGTTCCACGGGGAGTAGATTTAGCAGATGCAGAGGACAGAGGCATGGTTCCAGGGGGAGCAGATTTATCAGATACAGAGGACAGAGGCATGGTTCCAGGGGGAGCATGAGTGATATGATTTCAGTATTGCATCAGAGTGTTTCCATCAATGCCAAAGGGGGAGATTGTTGATTAAGGTTGGTTGTCATTGATGTCAACCCTTGAAGAAAGCCCCGCAACACAAAGGTTTAGGTAATGGACCCAAGATTGTTTGATGTAAAGATGACTCATTATTGTCTCGTCATGGTTGATAAGAAGTAAATATGGATGAACTCCAAAGTGGTCCCCTTATGGTGAAATCCCTCACGGGAAGATGCTTTGCAGAGTAAGAGAACCCATGCTGATTTCTGGAATAATGAGTTGAAGGACAGTGAATTTGTCAGGGAAAATATCCTAGATGGATAGTGCTTGTCATGTTGTTTCATGTGGTATGTGGAACGCCACATAACTCCTCACGGTTAAGAGTTATTACCATATGAAGTTGGAGAACCCTCATGAGTCTTATAGAAGCCCCCAAAGTCAAAGTGCTTTGCAAAAATAAATTATTTTAAATGAAGAATCCCTAAAATAAGGAAAGTGTAAGGTTGCATGAAGATATAAATAAGAGACAAAGCTCACTCATAAATACACACTTGTACATATTGTATATCTATTTTCTTGTGTAAAGCTTCTTGTAAATACTTGTGGATACATCTGAAGTGGCGAACGTTTGAGGTAGCACAAAGGGTTGACGACGAAATTCTCGAATTCACAGAAAACCCTATTTTCTGAGGCATACACGGGTTGTATGTGTATAGGGTGCATATACATTGAAGGTATATGTAGGCTGGCTGTGTATAGGGTGAGTATGTATGCAGGCTAACTGTGTATAGGGTGAGTACATGTTGATAAATCCATGACACTTGAGAAGATGAATGTGCAAAGGTTCTAGATTCTGAGATCAATCTCCCAGGAAGGTCTAGAGTGTTCAGATACATCAGATCCATCCATTGGTTCAAAAGGTATGTCTTATTTCTATGAATAGTTGGATTTTGATGTATGCATGAGGAATGGCAATGGATATTTGAGGATTATCCCTAGAGAGACTAGTGGCTACATGGGATCTTCCATATAAGTCAGATCTACAGAAATACAGTGTTGGTATATTTATCATTGATACTTCTTGTTGAGGCACATCTTGTATTTCTTGGCATATGGCTAAGATTTTTTATGGTACATGGTTGAGATCTTGTATTTATTGATGTATTGAGAAGTTGAATATCAGAAAGGGGTTGATGACTAAGATCATGTGAGGGATATTATACTTTTTCATGATTACACATACCTATATGGCACATGACTAGAGAGAGACATACTTGCCTTGAGTAGAGGTTATGTATGAGGATGAATGCATAGGGTACAGTTACAGTTTGGATACAGTGACATGTTACATATATATGTGAAAGAAGTTACAGAGGGTCAAAAGTTTTCAAGTGAAAGGAAACCCTAGTTTCAGAAGGCATACACAGGCTGCATAATAGATAGGGCATGTACATACGTGGGTTGCATCACTAACGGTTGCGTATCTATTGTATTTTTGTAGATACATGTTCATTTTAGGTACGGTTTGATTACATGAAAGTCATACAGATTGGATATAGGGCAGTGATACAATTTGATACAATTGTACAACAATATATCTCACAGTGACAGGTTGACAGTGGTTCCATCATTCTACTTGTACTTCAGGGAAGTTGGATGGGGCAAGGATAGGTGGTTGTAGCCACCTTCCGGTTGTAGTCGAAGAACATAGGGGGTTGTAGCCTGCTTCTGGTTGTAGCCAGAGAATTGGGGAGTTGGAGCTTCCATCAGGTTGTAGCCTGAGAAACTAGGGGGTTGGAGCCTCTTTCCAGTTGCAGTTGGAAAACAAAGGAAGTTGGTGCTTCCAATGAATGTAATTCTTCAAGACATATAAGAAGAAACATTCCGTGGTTTTCTCCCGATTTGGGTTTCCATGTAAAACATTGGTGTACTATGTATGTGTGTGATTGTTTATTTGTTATTGCTCATTATTGGATAATAATTCGACATTGATATAATATTTGAAGAAAAAGGATTATAATTACGCTATTACTGATTCACCCCCCCCCCTCAGTAATCCAACAACTTGTCCTATCTTCTCTAAAACTTCAAACGACCCACAATATCTTGCTGCCAACTTTGGGAAACTTCCCAATCTTAGCGAGTTCATTTTATCCTTTACTTTTAAAAACACATGCTCACCTACTTTAAATTCATTGTATGTCCTATTTTTATCTGCATAACTCATTTTCCTGTCCTATGAAACCTTTAAAGTATGCCTAATTTTTACCATTTTCTCTTATGTTTTCCTTAGCTATTCTGGTCCAACAAATTATCTGTCTAATAGGTTGTCCCAACTCATTAGCGTGTTGAATTTACTTCCATACAAAGTTTCAAAGGGATCATCTTCAATGATTCTTAACACCCATTATTGTAAGCAAACTCGACTAGATGAAGGTAGTTTTCCCACATGGAAGACTTGTCCATTACATACATCCTCAACATATCTTCAATTATCCATTTAGTTCTCTTTGTCTTCACATCTGACTTTGGATGATATGCTATAATAAAATTCAAGTTATTCCCAAATTCCTTGAGAAACCCATTCCCAAAGTTGTAAGTGAACTTGGGATCTCTATCCAACATTATTTCCTTAGGCACACCATGTAATCTCGAAATCTCCTTCATGTAAATATCTGCAATGTTGGTTAGTTTACGAGTCGTTTTCATCGGTATAAAATGTGTAACCTTTGTAAGGTTTTCCACCACTACCATGATGGAATCATGTTTCCTTTTTGTTCTTGGAAACTTGGTGATAAAATCTATCATAACTATCTCCCATTTCCTTTCAGAAATGGGAAATGGTGTTAACAATCCCACTGGATGTTCTTGCTTGGTCTCATTTTTTGACATTCCATACGCACAACTATGTAAGAAACCACGTCCTTCTTCATTCCCAACTAGAAATATCAGCTTCTTATTACTGCAATTGTCTTTTGGTACCCTGGATGTCCAACATATGGTACATTGTGCATCTCCTTCAACACTAAATTTCTCAAATGAGTGTTAGGAACATAAAAAGTTTCCCTGGATAAGAGGATTAAATCCTGTCCCAACATATAGTCTTTAAACTTCAATAGTTAATTTTCTTGTTACAAGCCTTCTGTAACTTGTGCATAATGATGACCTGTCAGATACCCACTACAACGTAATAAAATTTTCGTTTTTCCTCAAGGGACAGAATCCCCGAAGTCCTACAGGGGTCTAGTGCAGGCTAGTTCTTCACTGTTCACCTCACTGTGATCATGGGTTAGGACCACAAACCAAGAAAACCATGCGCCTTTTCATATTTCGCGACTCAACGATACAATTGAGTCCAATCTTGAAGGTAGAATGGCAAGGGGGCTTCGGAATGAAACCCTGGCCGTAGATCTGGGCGCGTAGATTTTTGGTCGTCCAGATCTACCCACCGCTTAACGACAAAGCACTAGCTCCCTTTCTTTAGTCCCTAGTTCGATAGGACCACATACGCGCCTAAATGCAGGTGCCTTTCACAACTCGTGACCTCGCGAGTCGTGAGTCAAAGACCCTCGAATTTTCTTCACAAATCACCGATACCCGAGATCACGAAATGGGTATAGCTTCCTTATGTCAGCGTCCTCTGCACATGACCGCCGGCTAGGCTAAACTCTAGCTCCTCTCGCTATTCACCACTTCGTGAGTTCAACGGTTGAACTCTCGTTCCTCCCTTATGCAATCCTCTGAGACTTGAAAGTCAACGAAGGTTGACCTTCCCTTCGCACTGCTCGCAACTCACCCCTTCGCGAGTTGTAGCATCGAATCTTGGCACCTTCCCTTCATGAACCCTCGAGAAGCGATATTTAATTTTCCCTCTCGCGTTCTTGCTACTCGTGACTTCGTAAGTCCAAGTGTTGAGCTCTCATGCCCTTCTCCCACGAATCCTCGAGACACGAGAAGTCAACGAAGCCTTGACTCCCTTCTCTAGGCGATGTGTGTCCACCCGTCAATCACGCGGGCCCCACCTTGAAGTTTTGCCATGTGTTCTCTTGTGCTTGGCTCTCGGCACTTCGCTACTCGCGACTTGGAACATCCAACCTTTGGGCTCTTACCTTGCGAACCTCCGAGTTCGCGAGATCCCTGGATCTCTTCCACCTGTCCTCCTTGGATGGACGATCCTGATCCTCTCGTGGCTTCGCCACTTGCGACTTGGAACATCCAACCTTTGGGCTCTTACCTTGCAAACCTCCGAGTTTGCGAGATCCCTGGATCTCTGCCACCTGTCCTCCTCGGATAGACGGTTTAGATTCTTTTGCCCCTGTTTACGAGGGCTTAACCCTCATCTCTCTCCCTATAGATCTAATGACTGTCGGGTTTTCTAGCTAAGATCTGACGGTTCAGATCGGGCCCGATGCCGCGCCCTTTCCCACTGCTCCTTGGATGTGGAAAAACCAACGGTCTAGATGTTCTCATGGACCCTGGGGGTCTACAATTCCAATCTCCTCGCTATTCATGAAGATAGAGGAAAAAGGGTTAAGTCAACTAACGCCCTCGTTTATTCCTTCGATTTTAACGGTCGTGAATGACCGTAGATCTGCCGACAGGATCTCATCCGTTGATCAATACTTATCCCTACACTGCTACTTCGGGATTTTAAGAGGGTCATTCCTCTTCGCACAGGGTTGTTAAGACTTGCACATTCAAGTCCTTTTTCTAGGTTCTTGGTAAACCTTTCCAAGGAGGGAATCTTTGCGAAGAGGTCTATTCTAGGGCATTCCTGGAGATAGATAAGGGGAAACAAATTCCCGAGAACAGACTGGAAGTCTGACTTGGTTCAACATATGCATAATTAGATTCATTTATCAACATAAGCTATGCGTGGTTTTTCTATTATAAGCATATACAACTACTAGTACTGATCAAAATACCACACATACCTTCTTATAATGAAAACATTCACAGTTTCATAGCTTATGAGCATAATTATCAGGATACATATAATTCCAGATGCCAGAGGCAAAACACTTATCATAAATAACACCAGGGTTAAGCAATTGCTGAGAGGGGTGCCTGTTTCCACCAAACCGTAGGCTTAGTGACTCCCAACGGATTTACCACTAGCCACCCCCGAGCTGAGACCATGATGCTGTGAGACTGTGTCTCCATTTGCCAGTGACCAGGAGCGAAGGTTGAAATCCTTCCTCTCTGCTATCACTCACTCTGCATGTTGCTAGAGTTCCCCCCTCGCGTTTGCCCCTAATCTCTTCTACCCCATGCCTTACCCTCTTGCAAGGTTGTGTGTGGCACGATTACCCTCACGCTGGTCAGGCCTGATGGCTCTATGAATGGGCGATTCACCTCCCATCCCTCATTAAACCATCTACCTACCAGCCTGCGAGACATTTAATTCAGGGCCAGCGAGCCGCTTTTGGTTCTTCGAGCCAGTGGATTCCAAATGTGGTATTAATTCTCGGTGGATGTTAACGCCACCTTTCCAGGTGCCTTCCACCGCCATCGTGGTCTCTTTTTCTGCACATCCCATCTCAGCAGTCCTGCAATAAAATTCATAATGTTATTCACATTCATTGACCTTTTCCTCAAGGTCCATTTACATCACATATTTACATTTATGAGTTTGCCATAGTTCTTGGCCAGTCCAGTTATTTTTACAAACTGGGGGAAACAGGGTGTTACAATTCTCTCCCCCTTAAAAAGGAACATCGTCCTCGATGTTCTTATCTACTAACATGAATTGCCTGTACAGAAGTAAACAAAATCGGATATGCCTGTCTCATGGCATCCTCCATTTCCCATGTAGCCTCATCTGGGCCAAAATGTTTCCACTGCACCTTGACCTGTGCAATGGTTCGGTTCCGAAGCGGGGTTTCCTTTCTGTCCAGTATGCATTGGGGTTCTGGTAGAAATTCTCCCTCCGGTTCCACCTGGATCACAGACCAGTCAATTATATGATTAGCATCATGTAAATATTTCTTCAGTAATGAAACATGAAAAACATTATGTGCTTTTACTGTGGGAGGAAGTGCTAGCCGATAGGCTACATGTCCCACTTTATCTAGAACCTCAAAGGGTCCACAATACCAGGGTGCCAACTTGGCACAAGCTCCCA